>OZ057407.1:12669388-12791521 GCA_964056735.1 Allodiplogaster pararmata
CTGTCCCCACCTTCTTCCCGCGATTGCTCGGAGGACATTCAATCTTTTTGTTGCCCTTGTCTTTAGTCCTTCGGCGTGTTGACGGTAGGTTCCCATCTGGTCCAAGGTGACTCCAAGGATCTTGGGGGCTCTACTTAGAGGGAGTGGCTCACCGTTGACCACAACTTCTGGTACTTCACGACATTCCTTTGTGTTGGTGGTGAAGAGCGTTACATTGGATTTAGCTGCCGAGATGTCCATCTTTAGTTCCCCAAGATGGCTGGTGAGGGCTGGGAGGTAGGAGTTCAGTCTGTCGGCTCCAACTCTCCAGTCAGGGTGAGAGGCCAGTATTGTCAGATCATCCGCATACCCGACCAGTTTGATCGTCTCGGGAGGCTTCGGCAGCCCATTCAAGTATATGTTGAACAAGGAAGGGCTGAGTACTCCCCCCTGAGGAACTCCTGCGTAGCAGGTTTGCTGGCGGCTGAGGCAGTTTCTGAAGTCCACACGGATGGCTCTACCTCGTAGATAGCTGGATAGCCATCTAACGAGGCCTCTGGGGATGGACGTTTCGGCGAGAGTGTGACAAAGGCGAGAAATGTTGACCAGATCATATGCCGAGGTGAGGTCGAGCGCAACCATCACTGTGCGATGTGGAGGGAGCCGTTGGTTGATACCGTTGGTTATGTGGCCCATTATCTCCATCAAGGCTGTCGTGGTCGAGCGTCCTTTTCTGAAGCCATGTTGCCAGTTTTCCAACTCAACTTCTTCTGTGATGTGGGGGAGGATGATTCTCTCGAGGAGTTTGACCACAGGGGACAGAATTGAGATCGGTCTGTAGCCTTTTATTGACGTGAGGTCCTTCCCTGGCTTCGAAATCGTGATAACTCTGGCCGTCTTCCAGGCCGAAGGTATGATGCCGGTGCTGAGTGAGCAATTAAAGAGTATTGCAAAGCATCTTGCACACTGTTCGCCTGCCTTTTTAACCATAAGAGGACAGATTTCGTCGAGATCCATGGCCTTGGAGCTTCTCATTTTCTTCATTGCTGTCTTCACTTCGTCAACTGTGACGACTGGGACGTCGGAACGCTCAAGGTTCGAGGTCCAGCGGTGAGTTCTCCTGTTAGATCGATCAGGGGTCTTGACGGCTTGTTTGGCGAAAAGGTTGGTAGCTTCCAGGCTGGATAGAGGTGAACCCTTATGGACAATAGCGGCGTGGGAGGGTTTGTGTGCTCGACCATCAAGTGATTTGATTGTGTTCCACAAACGATTTGTGGGTTCGTTGGGTCTGAGGTTGTTCACGAAATCTTCCCATGCAATGCGCTTATCGTCATTGATCTTATAGGAAATCCTTGTCATCAGTTCAGGGAGACATGGGTCTGCCGGGTTTGCTCTACGCATCTGATCTCTTTTTTCGGATGAGTGCTTTGGCTTCTTCGCTCAGGCGGGGTATGAAGTCTGGGCATCTTCCTTGTGGTATATGTTTTCTTGCCGCCTCTCTGAGAGTTTCAACCAGGAAGGAATGCATGTTGTGAGGGCTTCCTTCGTACGGAAATTCGCCGAGTCTCTTGTTCACTTCTATTTCGTATTCGTGCCATTTTGCTTTTCTGAAGTTCATGTAGCATCTTCGTTTCCCAATCGTTGGGATTCTCAGTTCTATCTCGAGTAGGACTGGTAGGTGGTCAGAATTTAGCTTTCCGAGAGTTCTCCAGGAACAGTTGGTCGCAATGTCGTTTGTGACTGACGTAATGTCCGGAGAGGCTTCCTTACGTGTGTGTTGCTGAGGAGAGTTCAAGTTTATGTAATTGCTCTGCTCGATAGCTTCACAGAGTGCAGTTCCTCTGGCATCTTCGGTACCAGTACTCCAGAGCTCATTGTGGGCGTTCACGTCACCAGCCACAACGCATGTCTTTGTATGTTTGAGGAAGTGGGCAAAGTCTGTGGTATAACCCGGTGGACATGAGGAGCGTGGAGGGATATAGAGATTAGTTATTCTCAGATTACCGAGTGTAGAGGGGATCTCGATAGTCATTGTCTCTATTGTCTTATCACCGTGAGTTGAGTCTGCTAGCACATATTGGATGTCCTCTCTTATGATCATTGCGAGGCCACCTCCTGATCTGGTTCGGTCCTGTCTTATTAGTGAGTACCCTTTAATCGATGGCGATACGGCTGTGGCATCTAGTTTGGTCTCCTGGATTAAAGCTATGTGGATATTTTCCTCGTGGAGTAAGTCCTCAAGCTCTACGATTCTGCCCCGAATTCCATTAGCATTCCAATGGATGATTTTGAGGGTATCTATCTTAGTTTGTGAGCTTCTTGGGGGAGGTCTGACACAGCTATGACATCTCCAGGATGGGTTCCAGGCATTGAAGGAGGAGAGACCAGAACATTTAAGATGTGTCCATTTCTGACACTTCTGACAGCGAACGCTATTGCTGGAAGCACTTTTGTGACATACAGTACACGGCCATCGCAAAGGACCCGGGTTGCTTTCTATTCCAGCAATTAAGAGGAGGGCGAGGATCAGAGCCGCTGGAAGGCCCTGATCCTTAATAGAAAAAACGAGAGGATTGGACAGCTGGGGGGAGAGCTGTTCGATGTGTCCCTTGCGGGAGAAAAACCACTTTGGGATAGGTATAGTTTGGAGTCCTTTGCGTCCAGAACGTCCGGGACGTCTGTCGACACTCGCACCATCGTGTAGGCGACTCCGTTTAGAAGCTCATAGGGTATCACGGATATTAACTCTCAGACAATTCACTCCTACGACAATTAACTCCCAACAATCAACTCCCAAGTTTTTCGTTTTTGTTGTTTTTAAGGATTTTTTTTGGTCGTGGAGTGAATTGTAGTGGGAGTGAAGTTTTTTATTAGGGTTTTTTATGAATGTTTCTTTTTTTATGATTTTTTTTTGTCGTTGAGATAATTTTCGTGGGAGTGAAGTTTTTTTTAGATGGATGTTTTGTGTTTATCCTGCATTTCGTAATCGTACCTCAGTAAGTCGTATAGATTCATCTACCATTAACTGAAATTTCACAATATTTTTAAGGGTTGTTGTCTTTTTCCATTAAGGCATTGCTCTAAAATTTACTTTGGGAGTGAATTGTCGTAGGAGTGAATTTTCTTTGGAGTGAATTGTTGTAGGAGTGAATTTTCGAGATTGAGTCGTCGGGAGTGAGTTTCTGGGAGTGAATCGTCGGGAGTGAATATTCATGGAACCAGCTCCTAGTCACTGTATTTACGTTGAGGTTACGGTATCTCGTCTTTTTTCCAGTATACGGTAACAGACGCGGCTCGCTTCCTCCTCTTCGGCGTAGACGATTGCAAGTTGGAGTGGGAGGAGAGTCTGCTCAAGCAGCTGTCTACAGTAACCCAGAGATTGCTTGAGGGAAAAAAAGGAGATGGAGGTTCTTCCTCATCATGTTTTTTTCGCTTCATGAACAAGCGCAAAAAAGAAAACAAAGCTCTTGCTTTTTTCACTGAGCACCATTTCACGGATAAGCAATGTGTTCTCGGTAGTGTAGAGGTAGAACGGTAATGCTCGGTTCATTTCACGGATGTTGTTGTTGTTGTTGTCTTGCCCATAGGTCCTGTCGAGGGGAGTCCTTTTGATATAGGTTGGTGGTGAGGATCCTTTTGAGTCCGGAGAGAGTTTCTCTGTCTACACTCGCACCGCAGTCGGCGATCCTCTTGGCTAGTATAGCTCGTCAAAGGAGGGCGATGCCGGACCGGCCTGGGCATGCCACCGGACAAAACATCAGCCGATACTCCGCTATACTTTTCAATGGCGAGTCGAGGCGCCAGTCAAATAGCCTCTTGCCTATCTCCGGTCAACGACAGGCGAGACGTCTCTACTCCCACCCAAAACGATGCTAGGCCGGCTTGACCACCTCACAAGGCCTATATCATGAACAGGTTGCTACAACGATGTCCGCCTTCACAAGGTGCAGCATGACAGTCTCAGAACTGCAAAGGAAATCAAAACCCTTCTCCGGACGCATCTTGTCCAAAGAACACGAGAACTTCTCTCATTAAAGAGAGTGTTCATAACCAAGTCTTCGATGCGGGATGCTTGCCGGCAACAACAACAACAACATCCTCTTGGCGAGACCCATTCGTTAACCGGAGAAGGGCAAGAGGTTATTTTACTGGCGCCTTGACTCGCCATTGAAAAGTATAGCGGAGTATCGGCTGATGTTTTGTCCGGTGGCATGCCCAGGCCGGTCCGGCATCGCCCTCCTTTGACGAGCTATACTACCCAGTTTTGGTCCGCGGCGGGATTTCTCCCGCTACCTCCCAGCACGAATTCTTCGTAGGGAGGCGTCCCTCTATCCGCCACCTGAGGTCGCGCTCGATTCTGGACTGGATAATCCGGCTCCATCCGTGACAGGCTCTTAAGCCTGTAGAGTCACGAATGGCCACTGTTGCCAGTGTTTTTCGAGTTTTCACGGATAAGCAATGTGTTCTCGGTAGTGTAGAGGTAGAACGGTAATGCTCGGTTCATTTCACGGATAAGCAATGTGTTCTCGGTAGTGTAGAGTTAGAGCGGTAATGCTCGGTTCATTTCACGGATAAGCAATGTGTTCTCGGTAGTGTAGAGATAGAGCGATAATGCTCGGTTAAGAGTAGACGAGAGGTTCGAATACTCTCCAGTGGCCACTAACTTTTATTCGTGCGATAGGTTTATCATGTTTTTGTTTATTGTGATGTTGCCACTGGTAAGTCTCAACTTTCTCTCGCCCATTATATATGTCCATTCTTAAAGTTTCAGACTGCTTCAACTGAAGAATGTTCATATGCATGTAAAAGTACTATCAAGGAGCATATCTAAGGTGTATAATTGGAAATAATGTGTTTAACTTTTTTTTCCTGATTCCGCTCCTCAGTATTCGTTTTTATTTGAATTAGAGGAAGATATAGTTCGGTTTATAGTGTGGACAAAACCTGCTTGTTTAATGTGGAGAAAGGTTCAGGACTAGGGTCAGAAATCCATTTTCAATCGCGCCAGACTTACATCAATTAGTGAGGTGTTCATTGTTACCGAGATCAAAATTGCCATGAACTGCAGCTAGCAGATCGAAGCCTCTAGTGGTGGAAACGACCCTTCAGAATGCCATGGTGCTTTTCCCGATAGCCCACGCTCACTTCGTCGCCTTCTTCTCCTCTCAACTAGTCATCTCCCGTTCTTTTTCCGCAGCCAGTGCAGCACGACCAAGCGCACCAAACACGTCAATCAAGGCGAAGAAGGCGCGCTTAGTGTCGGGTCCACTGCTCATCCCGGTTTGGTTTTAAAGATATCGTTAGGGTTTTACCTTGAGTGTTTTGTTTATAAAAAAAACTTTTCAAGGGCTTTTCAAAAAGTTTGAAAGGGTGTTTTTTTAATTGGACTTAGTCTTCTTTATTAATGTCCGGGCGTGACATAATGGTAGTGTTTTCGACTATTTCGCGAAGAGTCCAGAGTTCGACTCCCACCTCGGACAGATCCACCCAATACAAGGAGGTTAAGAAATGTTGGTAGTGCTCATGCACGAATCTGACTCTCTCCACTGCTGCTAATCACACTAGCAGTGATCTAGTGGGCAGCCACTGGTTCTACCAGGATATGTCTGTCCTGCATCTCAGGGGAGCGCGTACCCTGCCGCGAGGCGGGAACAAGCGCGATTAAGATATATATAATCTTCTTTATTAATGAAGGTTTAGGGCCAGAAAGAGGAGTTTTGCTTTACATTAACTTGGGTCTTATCTAACGTTATGTTATAACACATTGTTTTAACATGAAGAAAACTGTGCTGATGATATTTTGCGAAAACGGAACTTTGATTCAGCAAGGAATTACGATTGAGAGTCGTTCTGAAGTGTTAGATCTGTAATGCTTTTAGGTACTGGAGTAAGAGTCATTGCGATAGGAAAGTACTTAGACCTGAGTAACTGTCATGCTGGAAGAAACTAAGTATGATAACCAGAGAACTTCATAAGGGCGTTCTACTCGCTGATCTACTCGGAGCGAAGCCGTTGGTAGTAGATCACTGGAATGGTCAGGGAGAGGAAGGGAGATGCTGGAAAGAGGCCGAGCTGGAGAAGAGAAAGGCTGAGAGGAGGAAACGGCTATTCGAAAACAGGTAATACATGGATGTTACGTAGCCGAAAGGCAAAAGGGCATCTGAGACTTGAGAAATAAGTTTGATAGGTTACTTTTTTGAAGATCAATGTAATGTATTGGATCAATGTAATGTTAAAAAAAAGGTTCATAAATAAAACTTTGTATGAAATAAACTAAGAAAAGTGTGAGAGGCAAAGTTTTCTTGTTTACAGAAAATGTTTGGAAATTTATCCGCATGCTATTTAAGTGGAATGTAATGTGTGCGCTCGGAATTGCTTGTTTTTTTCGAAATTTTCCTGAAGTATCGTTTTTCATTGAAGCTCCGGGGTTTTGTTTTGATTTCACGGGTTCTGTTGAAATTAATTAGAATTCAAAATACTTGTTGACTCTTCGGTTTGGACCGCAAGATAAAGTAATAGTGTTGCCGTGACAAACAACTGAAAGATCCGTATAGAAAACTGGAAGTTCTGATTCCGACCAATTTTACGAGTTCCATTCCAGAAAAGTGATCGTCCACGGACTCGGCGAACAAATGCAGTTGATGCTCTCTGACAAGCCACCGAGAAAGCTTTCTTGGCAGGTGAAGAACATCAGACTACGGTAGATCTTGAAGGGATAAGATACTGTAGGAAGTATTGGTTAAAGGTTTTGAAAGGATTGTACCCTGTAGTGAAAATGTGAGTTTTTTTTCTGTGAACAGTTTCCAGATGTATTTCGTTGTTCAGGTATACATATATATATATATATATATATATATAAGACGATGCTGAGAATAATTTTCGCCAAAATGCTCAAAATGTTGTTCCTCGGGCAGATTTCCCTTGAAAAACCAAGCTTTTCCATGGCAAGAAACGGAAAAAAGCGCCATGATAAATGGCAGCAAATAACATGCGTTTTGACGGGCCTGCCAAGAAAAACCGTCAAAAACAAGCTTTCTACTTTGTACTCGTTTTGTCACTGCTAAAGAAGGGACAAAATTTGTAACTGCTTATGTCACTGCCAAAAACGGGCTTTTTTGTGTACTTCTTTTTTTCCTGCCAAAATCGGGCTTTTTTTTGTCCTTGTTTTGTCACTGCCAAAATCGGGTTTTTGTTTGTCCTTGTTTTGTCACTGCCAAAATCGGGTTTTTTTTGTCCTTGTTTTGCCACTGCCAGAACCGGGATTTTTGTCCTTGTTTTGTCACTGCCAAAATCGGGCTTTTTTGTAGCCCCTGCAACTCCTTAGCCTCATTTCTGGGATGATGGAGGATCGATCTCAGGAACTCTTTGGGGAGTGCCAATACTAGACTTTGATCTCTTTAAATGTGTGGTTCAGGCTACGTCTTTCAACGAGCCGGATCGAATCTTTACCACAAACTTGGGTAATTAAACCAACTACAACCGCCACACAAATCTTTACGTACTAGCGCAGCAACATACATTTTTCTCCACTGTTTACTAAACTCGGTTGGGGTACGTCGCTAGATGTGGTTAATATGTGGTCGTTGCGGAGCTTTGTTCAACGTAAAAAAAGTGTTCAAAAAAAGATCCGAGTTTGGCAGTGCCAAAACATGTCACAAAGTAAAAACAAAATTGTCCCTGATTTGGTAGTGACAAAAAGTGTGTCAAAAAAAGAGCCGAGTTTGGCAGTGCCAAAACATGACGCAAAAGAAAAACAAAATTGTCCGTGATTTGGCAGGAACAAAACTTGGCCACAGAGTCATTCATCATTTGGCACTGCGAAATGGTGGCCGATTCTTCGTCCCTATTTTGGCAGCTAAAAAAAGACAAATAACGGAATTTCCTTCTCCCAAGTTCGCATACTCGAAATCTTGGCGAAATAAAGTTTTTGGCTGAGGAACAACATTTCGAGCACTTTGGCGAAAATTATTCCCAGCATCGTCTTATATATATATATATATGTATATATATACATATATATATATATGCTTCTATTCATGGGTTAAATAGTCATGTTAGACTTTCTGTCGGCAGGCCTTTGTTTTTTCTTCCAAATCATAAGGGAGAGCCTTCTATCGCCTAGATTGTTTGCGTAACACGATTGTGAGAGAGAGACTCGGCGTGGCCCCAATACAAGACAAGATGCGAGAAGGGAGAGTTAGATGGTATGGACACGTGATGCGAAGAGACGCGACCAACATCGCAAGACACGCCCTGGACATGGAAGTACCAGGCAAACGCCCGCGAGGCAAACCGAAGACAAGATATATGTATGGATACGCTCAACCAAGACCTGCGCCTTGCAAGACTCCACTCGGAAGACGCAACGGACAGATGTTTCTGGAGAGCTAGAAGCCGTACAGCGGACCCTACTCCGACCTCGGCCGGCGCGGGACAACGCTAAGAAGAAGAAGAAGGGAGCGCCTTCTGTGAAACAAAAAGGAATTTTCTTCACAAGCCTCTGTTTTTGTTTTATCATAAGGGAGGCCCTTTTGCGGAAAACAATTTTCCGCTTTCGGCGGGCGTCTGTAATTTTTTCTTGCACACTAAAAATCACCTGCTCCTATCCAGAATACAGAAGTTAGATATTATTAAATAGCGAAGCTTCAAAAGTTAATCTCTCAGTTATTCTTCAATCTTGATGGCGGTCTCTGCAGTAACTTTTTGAAAAAAGCAACTCTTTGTTTTTATGGTTTTAATTTGAGGAAAACGAGGCGGGAAGACGCATGGTTGTGCTGGAAGCCGGTTTTGAATTGATTTGTGGATATTAATGACAAAGGGAAGGCAAAAGGGCAATGACAGCAAAGAAGAAGATAACCTGTGAGAAGTTAAGAAATAACAAAGTTTGTCTGAGCCGGGTAGTTTATTGAATAATCCAAAAAGATAATCGAAAGATAATTATAGTGTTTAGAGTGCATTCAGTATTCGACAGTTATAGTGTTTAGAGTGCATTTTGATGCATTTTGTCTGAGCCGGGCGAAACATATTCATTCATTCATTCATTCTTTATTCCGTGCACACATGATATCAAAACAATGATGATTGCGGATATGCATGGACTATCTTTCTAGTGGCGGTGTGTTTATGAGCGAACGGTCGCTTAAGTATGAGGGGAAGGGAAAGGGAGGGGGGGGAGGAATGATTGATAAATATGAATTAGTTATTCAACTATCAAAAACATGAGAAAGAGGCACAATAACATGAATAGGCAAATTCAGTACATTCTTTTTGAATATCTTGCTATTAGGTTCTTTTACCATTTCGTAATCCAAAGAATTCCATACTGATAATTGACGAGAAACACATGTAGATAAGAAAGACTGGTTGATATTATTAGGCATAACAAGACGCAGAGGATGAGAATGTCGGGAAAAGCGATCAACGGCAGATATCTGAAATAAATTTTTAGTATCTATTTCACACTTCTGATGTATACATTTATGAATGAAAGTGAGGTCAGCAAGAGCTCGGCGATGTTCGAGGGTTTGAAGGTTCAGAAGGGATAATCTCTCCGAATACGGAAGGGCGGGATGGCCGGCTCTCACTAGAATTCTTCTCGTAAAAGAACGTTGGACTTTCTCGAGCTGTTTTACTAGACCCGCAGATGACGGGTTCCAGAGCTCGCTAGCGTATTCCAAAAGAGGCAATACATAAATTTTGAAAGCAGATGTCAGAAGAGAGAGAGATGGTGACTTGAAAGCTTTCAAAATCATATTAACAATAGACGACGCTTTACGGCACTTTTCACTTATGTGGTCCCGATATGAAAATCCATCTGAAACTATTACTCCGAGGTCTTTGGCCGAGTTTCCTGATACAATGAGTTGATTATTGATATAGTAAGCATTCCGAGAATTAGAAGAGCCAAGGTACAGAACAGTACATTTAGAAGTCGACAAACTCAAGTTCCACTCTGCGCACCAATCAGCAACACAGTTCAATGCAAACTGTACGTCATTTCTAGAACAGGGAACACGACATACAATTTTAATGTCATTAATACATACTGACTGAGTACGTTGACTTAAGTAACTACTCAACCATTTGACAATATGAGACGGAAAACAATAACAATAAACTCTATGACATTATGACCATAACATTATGATTATGACCTATGACCATAACAATAAACTCTATTATAACAATAATATTCTTGTGAATAAACAAAGCTTGACTTCTTTCCTTTCAATCATTTTTTTGATTGACGACCTAAAAGTTCATTTAAGGTGAATGAGCCTTTCTTCTTGTACTGGTCGCCATCTCTACATGTTTTCGTCCGGCATGTCATCCAGTTCACCCGAAAGTTTGTTCCACTTCAGATATTATTTTCTAATAGAACTTGTGTGCACTGTTTGACTGTAGAATGGTGGTTCGCCTGATAATCTTATAATGGGTCCAAGTTTGAACCCCCCTCCGAGCAGATTTACCCAAACTGGAAAGGAAGAAATAGTTATGCTTGCTAATCTTTTAAGCTCCTCAATACACCAAGGGAGCAGCCATTGGCTCTACCAGTTTGGGTATGTACCTCAAAACACTTTGCAGCGAGGCAGGAAAAAGCGCGATGAATCACAGAACTTCTGAGTTCCATTGGTCGAAAGTGTTGAAAATGTGCTAAGTTTTGTGGCCTCCGAGTTTAGTGGTAGAGCTTTCGTCTTAGAAGCGAAATGTCTCGGGTTCGATCCCTGTCCCGTGTTTGAAGGATCTCAGAGCTTTCGTTTTAGAAGCGAAATGTCTCGGGTTCGATCCCTTTCCCGTGTTTGAAGGATCTCAGAGCTTTCGTCTTAGAAGCGAAATGTCTCTGGTTCGATCCCTGTCCCGTGTTTGAAGGATCTCAGAGCTTTCGTCTTAGAAGCGAAATGTATCGGGTTCGATCCCTGTCCCGTGTTTGAAGGATCTCAGAGCTTTCGTCTTAGAAGCGAAATGTCTCGGGTTCGATCCCTGTCCCGTGTTTGAAGGATCTCAGAGCTTTCGTCTTAGAAGCAAAATGTCTCGGGTTCGATCCCTTTCCCGTGTTTGAAGGATCTCAGAGCTTTCGTCTTAGAAGCGAAATGTCTCGGGTTCGATCCCTGTCCCGTGTTTGAAGGATCTCAGAGCTTTCGTCTTAGAAGCGAAATGTCTCGGGTTCGATCCCTGTCCCGTGTTTGAAGGATCTCAGAGCTTTCGTCTTAGAAGCGAAATGTCTCGGGTTCGATCCCTGTCCTGTGTTTGAAGGATCTCAGAGCTTTCGTCTTAGAAGCGAAATGTCTCGGGTTCGATCCCTGTCCCGTGTTTGAAGGATCTTAGAGCTTTCGTCTTAGAAGCGAAATGTCTCGGGTTCGATCCCTGTCCCGTGTTTGAAGGATCTCCGAGCTTTCGTCTTAGAAGCGAAATGTCTCGGGTTCGATCCCTGTCCCGTGTTTGAAGGATCTCAGACCTTTCGTCTTAGAAGCGAAATGTCTCGGTTTCGATCCCTTTCCCCTGTTTGAAGGATCTCAGAGCTTTCGTCTTAGAAGCGAAATGTCTCGGGTTCGATCCCTGTCCCGTGTTTGAAGGATCTCAGAGCTTTCGTCTTAGAAGCGAAATGTCTCGGGTTCGATCCCTTTCCCGTGTTTGAAGGATCTCAGAGCTTTCGTCTTAGAAGCGAAATGTCTCGGGTTCGATCCCTGTCCCGTGTTTGAAGGATCTCAGAGCTTTTGTCTTAGAAGCGAAATGTCTCGGGTTCGATCCCTTTCCCGTGTTTGAAGGATCTCAGAGCTTTCGTCTTGTTGTTGTTGTAGATTGCCCGCCGTAGGTTTCCGGCTGGGTAGACGAGGTCTTCTTTGACATGTCTCAGAAAACAATAACCTTACTTACATCATTTATCTAATTACATTATTTCTCTTTCTCTCTCGGGGTTTATTTGGTTTTTTTTAAAATTTTTTATTTATTTATTTTTTATTTTTTAAAAAATTTTTTCCCCTTTATTTTTTTTTTTTATTTATTTATTTATTTATTTTTTTATTATTTTTATTTTTTTTGAGAGAGAAAGGAATCACTGGTATAAGAACTTAACAACAGACGTCGGTCTATTCCACAAATCTATACTTCTTAAAAGTGTGTGGTCACAGCGACACGAGAATAAATGACTAGTTGTATGTGGCTCTTCTAAACATTTTGGGCAAAGAGGTGATTGGGCAGCTCCTATTCTGTGTAGGTAGCTGTTAAGGGAACTTGCATAGCCACTACGTAGTTGCGATAATGTTATTTGTTGTTCCCTGGGAAGTTGATTCGTTGATTTATGGATTCTGGGAGGTTTCTTACCTAGAACTGGGTTAGGGGAGCAAGATCTAATGAAATTTCTAACAGTCTCAGTATGTATTATTTTAAGTGCGGCTTTCTGATCACTGTCTACTAACATAATTCTAAGTCCTTGGCATGTTTACGAATAGTTCTAGGTGGTTTGGGTTCCATGCATCGACGATGGGAGGGGTGGTTTGGGAGGAGTCTTGCTCTTGCAACGAATTGCTTGGTAAGCATCGTGTTGTGCTCCTTTATGGGTAACATTTCGCTTTCTAGAGCTAAGTGCTCTGTGCCGGCCATTGCTAGGTTTCCTGTTGCTATCCGTATTGCTCTATTTTGGTTTGCCTGTAGTTTTTTTCCAGTTCGTCTCGGCCAATTGAGGGGAGTAAATTGGTGCGGCGTAGTTGAGAACGGATCTGGTCATTGTTTTGTAGGTTGCAAGAAGGGTGTTTTTCTGTTGGCCCCATGTTCTTCCTCCGAGGGCACGTAGTATATTCAGTCTTTTGGCCGTTCTCTGTTTAAGGTATTCTGCGTGTTGTCGAAAGGTACCGAGTTGGTCTAAGACGACACCGAGTATTTTGGGTGTTTTAGTACAGTTTTTATTTGCTTCCGGGGCTTACCATGGAATACGGCTTAAGCCATGGAGGTTTTTTCCTTATAAAAGGAATGGAGCTTTGTTTTTTTCTCCTCAAAAGAAATCGCAGACGAAGCATTATGAAACTTTCAATAACAAGGAAAAAGAGTATCTTATCAACTTGACAATAAGCAATAGGAGCACTCTCTTGATCTCATCATCTTTAGAAACAACAGCTACGAAAAACGAGACTAATAGGGTAGTGGGTAATGGAACTACATTGATTAGTTGTAATTGCATAACTAACTATTCCCAAAAGCTTCCTTTTTAAGATATTATAAACTCCGCTCTGGCTGATTTGAACGATTATTGCCAATCATTCAAAATTTTGAGACTGATCATAGAAAACGATCTAATGAACAGGCTATAGGGCACAAGATGTTCTCAAAACTCGGGAACATCTACTCTCATTCCACCAGAAATCAACTGGTTGGGCTTTGACAGTGACTCTTAGAAAGATGAGATGGCGCGAAAGTGATTACCAGATAAAAATCACTTTCTTATTTGACATTGGAAATTCTATATTGAAGTCCGATAGTCAAGCATTTGCAAACGTAGAACTCTACATTCACGTTTTCAATCTCGGCATGGATGGATGTGTTCATGTGGGATCAATTCTGGCAAGGAGGGCATCTCCAAAGTTGAAGCCTAGTTGGCTCGTAGCTGCAAGCACGTAGATCGAGAATCTGTGGAGGACGCTTCTGCTTCATGAGCTTTTCGGACCACAACTTGCTGGTGAGAGGAGAGCAACTCATACTCATGCTGAGAAGACCGGCGAGTCAATCAGGGTCCAATAGATGAAAGGCCTCATCATGACGTTCCTGACTCCCGGTGATGGGGGGGGAGTAGTACCGAGGGTACACCCCACGCCCAAGTTGTCGGCAAAAGGGTTCCATGGATTTCTACCTTGGGTTCTTTTTTACATTCGCCTGTATGGGTTGTGAAAAGAGTGACCGTTGTCTTTTCCTTGGATATAATCATTTTTCGTTGTTCCAATTCTTCCACGAGTTTGGGTAGGAAGCGGTTGATCTGATCTTCACAAGTTTCAATACAGGGGCTTGAGGAGAGAATTGAGATGTCGTCGGCGTATGCTGTCATCTGCGTGTTTCCTGTGGGTTGCGGGAGGTTGTTTATGTAGAGATTGAATAAGAGGGGACTGAGCACTGCTCCTTGTGGGACACCAGATCTGCATGTGAGACGTCGACTGCTTTTTCCTTGGAAATCTACCTTGATTGTACGGCCTCTTAGGTAGCTGGACATCCATCGGACGATGGCTCTTGGCATATTCGTTTCAGTGAGTTTCTTGCAGAGAAGGGATATGTTCACTAAGTCATATGCTGCAGTGAGGTCAAGGGCGACCATGAGAGTGCGGTCCGGGGGTGGTTTCCGATTGAAGCCGTTTGTTATTTTCCCGGTTATTTCCAGGAGTGCGGTAGTAGTCGAGTGCTCTTTGCGGAATCCATGTTGCCAGTCAGCGATTTGAAAGCCTTCCGCCAGGAATGGTAATAAGACCCGTTCGAATGTTTTGGCTATAGGTGATAGTATTGATATTGGTCTATAGCCGTTCAGGTTGCTGGAGTCCTTTCCTGGTTTAGGTAACATTATCACTCTTGCATCTTTCCATCTGGACGGGATAATACCTGTTTGCAGCGTGTTATTGAAGAGGATGCAGAGACACTTTCTGAAGCTCGAAACACACTGGCAACAGTGGCCATTCGTGACTCTACAGCCTTAAGAGCCTGTCACGGATGGAGCCGGATCATCCAGTCCAGAATCGAGCGCGACCTCAGGTGGCGGATAGAGGGATGCCTCCCTACGAATTATTCGTGCTGGGAGGTAGCGGGAGAAATCCCGCCGCGGACCAAAACTGGGTAGTATAGCTCGTCAAAGGAGAGTGATGCCGGACCGGCCTGGGCATGCCACCGGACAAAACATCAGCCGATACTCCGCTATACTTTTCAATGGCGAGTCGAGGCGCCAGTCAAATAGCCTCTTGCCTATCTCCGGTCAACGACAGGCGAGACGTCTCTACTCCCACCCAAAACGATGCTAGGCCGACTTGACCACCCACTCACAAGGCCTATAGCATGAACAGGTTGCTACAACGATGTCCGCCTTCACAAGGTGCAGCATGACAGTCTCATGACTGCAAAGGACATCGAAACCCTTCTCCGGACGCATCTTGTCCGAAGAACACGAGAACTCTCATTAAAGAGAGTGTTCATAACCAAGTCTTCGATGCGGGATGCTTGCCGGCAACAACAACAACAACACTTTCTGAAGTTTTCACCGACCATTTTGAGTAGTAGAGGGCAGATGCCTTCACTGTCTGGGCATTTGGAACCTTTGGTTTTCTTGATTGCTTCTTCGATCTGTGCCAGGGAAATTTGGGGAGCGTCTGTCCGTTTGAGGCCTTTAATTAGTCGTGTTGTGCTTCTTGCTGATTTGTCGACCTCTTTAGGGGCTTGTTTAGCTAATTTTCTGGCAAAAGCGTTTGAGGCAGATGTTGGGCATAGACTTTTCCCGTCGTGGGTGAGGGTCAAGTGCGTCGGTTTTATTGATTTGCCGTCGATAGCCTTTATCGTTTTCCAGAGTTTGTTGCCCGGTTCGTTGTGGCTAATTTCAGATATGTACTTTTCCCAAGCCTTCCTCTTTTCGAGGTTGATGCGGAAGGAGATTTCGGCCATTATTGAGGGGAGTGAGGGGTCCGTAGGATTGTCCCTCCTCATTTGGTCCCGTTCTGTAATCAGGTCCCGTTCTGTAATCAGCTTCGATTGAAGACCTTGTCCCTCTCAACCCTTGAATATCGCCGCCAAATCGCTGATGTTTGTTTTGTTCACAAGATTCTCCACAATAATGTTTATATGAATAGTGTTAATCTACTCAAAGTTCTTCCCACTCCCTACGTTAAACGTAACTCACATCTTTTGAGAATTGTCTTGCCTTTCAAGATTAACAACTCACATAGCACTTGTGTCACTCGTTGTATCAATTTATGGAACTCGCTTCCAGCTCAAGTTGCATTGTTGCCCTCCTCCCTCGCTTTCAAAAATGCACTACTAGCACTTCCTCGAGAGTATATCATCTCGAATTCTAGATTGCGTTTTTTTTGAGCTATTTTTATCTTATACCTGTGAATTACACAATCCATGTACCATACTCATGTATGTTCAAGGAATAAATGATTGATTGATTGAGCTTCTTCACATCTTCGCTCAAGTGAGGCGTGTATTTTGGCACCTTTCCACGGGGAATGTTGTTCTTCGCCGCTTTGGTCAAGGTGGTGGTCAAGAATTTGTGCATCTGAACTGAGTTGCCGGCGAATGGGAAATCCATGAGAATCTTGTTGATGTCCCTTTCGAAGCCTTCCCAATTCGCTTTGTTGTAATTTGTATAACAACGTGCGTTTGAGATGTTGGATGGCTGTGTTTCGACGTCAATCAGGCATGGGAGGTGGTCAGAGTTCATTCTGTTGATTGTTGACCAGTTGCAGTCGATGGCTATGTCGTTCGAGGCGAGAGTGATGTCTGGTGATGCTTTTTGTCTTGTGGGCATCTTTGAGTTGTTGAGACATACAAGATCGCTGTCGTCAATGAAGTCGCATAGTTCATCTCCTCTGCTATCCTCCGTACCTTCACACCAAACTTTATTGTGTGCGTTGAAGTCTCCACCGACAATGAATGGTTTCTTCTGTGTTAGGAGTCGGTAGAAGTTCGGCGCGTATGTGTTGGGGCAGGACGATCGAGGTGGGATGTAAATGTTGCAGATTCTTATGGTTCCTTGGTCGGTTGGCACGTCCACGCTGAGTGTTTCGGCTGTCTGGTCCGTTGTTGGGGAGGTCACGTTAGCATAGCGAATATTCTCTTTGACTAGTATCGCAAGTCCGCCTCCAAAGTTGGAGCGGTCTTTTCTTATGATCGTGTAACCTACGATATTCGGAGATGGAATACTAGCATCCATTTTGGTTTCTTGGATGAGTGCTACGTGAACATTCAACTCATGTAAAAGGTCCTCTAGCTCGGTTAATCGGGCTCTAAGTCCATTAGCGTTCCATTGGATTATCCTCAGGTTCGCTATTGTCTGGGCAGTCGGCTGGATCGGGGCTCTCTTACAAATTCTGCATCTCCATTGGGGGTTCCAATCATTAAGATTGTTAAGGTTGGAACAGCGGAAATGTACCCATTTCTTACATTTACTACATTGAACACAATTCGAAGGCGCGTTTAGAGAGCATACAGAACAAGGCCATCTTGGGCCTGGGTTAGTTTCGATACCAGCGATTTGGAGGAGAATTCGGATCAGAGACGCTGGGTCTTTCTGATCCGTGTTAGAAAAAATGAGGGTTCGGGGGAAGCCGTCCTCGTTGTCCCTTGCGGGAGATTCCATTGGGAAGATTTGTTTTGGAGGTCCATGGGGTCCGACGCCGTGCAGCGTCGTCCACAGTCGCACCACGAGTAGGTGACCTCCATCGCGACCAGCTCTCGTCTTAGAAGCGAAATGTCGCGGGTTCGATCCCTTTCCCGTGTTTGAAGGATCTCAGAGCTTTCGTCTTAGAAGCGAAATGTCTCGGATTCGATCCCTGTCCCGTGTTTGAAGGATCTCAGAGCTTTCGTCTTAGAAGCGAAATGTCTCGGGTTCGATCCCTGTCCCGTGTTTGAAGGATCTCAGAGCTTTCGTCTTAGAAGCGAAATGTCTCGGGTTCGATCCCTTTCCCGTGTTTGAAGGATCTCAGAGCTTTCGTCTTAGAAGCGAAATGTCTCGGGTTCGATCCCTGTCCCGTGTTTGAAGGATCTCAGAGCTTTCGTCTTAGAAGCGAAATGTCTCGGGTTCAATCACTTCCCCGTGTTTGAAGGATCTCAGAGCTTCCGTCTTAGAAGCGAAATGTCTCGAGTTCGATCCCTGTCCCGTGTTTGAAGGATCTCAGAGCTTTCGTCTTAGAAGCGAAATGTCTCGGGTTCGATCCCTGTCCCGTGTTTGAAGGATCTCAGAGCTTTCGTCTTAGAAGCGAAATGTCTCGGGTTCGATCCCTTTCCCGTGTTTGATGGATCTCAGAGCTTTCGTCATAGAAGCGAAATGTCTCGGGTTCGTTTGAAGGATCTCAGTTTTGTACAGCACGGTTCGTTCGTCGGCTTCAAACTTCGTTCGATAATACTCATCAAAATCGCTAGTTGAGGGTTCAAAAATGAGATAACAAGATAAATCTATCTATCAACAGAGACATAGTGTGAATCTAGTTCAAGTATGTATGTGAAGTATGTTC
This sequence comes from Allodiplogaster pararmata, assembly GCA_964056735.1. Taxonomy (NCBI): domain Eukaryota; kingdom Metazoa; phylum Nematoda; class Chromadorea; order Rhabditida; family Diplogasteridae; genus Allodiplogaster; species Allodiplogaster pararmata. The sequence continues at coordinate 12,687,562 of OZ057407.1, forward strand.
TTTTTCGCTTACAGTAGCTTTGCCGCCCTCTTCCCGCCTTCTCCAGCAACTTCTCAGTCGACGCCGCTATCGATCGCCATCGTCGCGAATGACTCAGTGCAGATTGACCTTTATCTACCCAACTATCATATGTTAGTTATACCTGGCAAGAGGTCATTGTCAAGTGAATGTTTGAAGCAGAAATAGGAAAGTTATTTGTTGGCTCTCTGTCTCTCTAAATCTCTGACTCCATTACTCTTTCTTTCACTTTATGTCTCGTTCTCTCTCTCTCTCTCTTTTTCTCTCTCTGTATCTATCTGAAAAAAGCAATGATTTGCAGAATGAGCTGGAAAGTTCCCGTTTTACAAATGGAGTTGACTCCCCAGCGCAAGATGGCTGTAATTGCCCCCTCGCTGACCGTTGAAATGAACGGAGCCAAGATTCTCTCGGCTACAGTAAGAAAAAATTTTCAAACTTCAGTTGCTATATTTACTTTTCGAATAATAAAAGAACTTCTGCGATGTTTCACTTTCCGAATATTCTTGTTTGATTATCTCTATCTTTTTTCCTCTCTCTCTTTTTATTTCAATCTCCCTACCTTCCAGTCTTTCGGTATCTTTCTCTCTCACTTCTAGAACTTTCTGTTTATTCATTTAGTAACAATTTTTTGCGTTATCTAATACAATCATAAATATGGGACGTGGATGCTGTTATTTTCACACAGGACATCAGAATATGTCGTCTACTGGAAGACGCCATCTCCAACAGCCTCCGCACTGCTTATCCCCATCTTATAACTAGGGAAAACAAGGTTTGGCGCATCAAAGCGGCTTTTGTCGAGTAGGTAGAGATTCGGCCCAAATACAGCCGAAATCATCATGGTTTTGCGATAAGCGCACGTTCATGGTATTGTACATGGAATTTATTGAAGAAATCTTCCATTTCCTTTTCAGTATATGTAGTTCAACAGGGTTTACTTGGTTGGTTACAACTGTGAGAAGAATAAAATCCTTTTTTTAAAAAGCAAATTTCAAGGTTTCTTTTCCTACTACATAGAAGCCGAATCTCAAGGATGAAAAAAATGTTTTTTCGGTGCTTACTAATTTTTGAAATTTGAAAAAAATTCTTTGAAAATTTTGAAATTGTACTGTTTAAGATGTGGTCTTGGACGGCTGAAAAACTTCACTTCTATTTGCCGTACGAATTCAACTTTGCTGCAGTTTTCGATGAGGTTTTTTTTATTATGTTGCTGTAATTATGAAAAGATAAAGAAAAGATTTGCAGATGAAAAGATAAATACAAGCCGGTACCTCCAAATAATTTTACCGTTTACTAGTTTTTCGTAAAGTTCTGCTAAAAAGAGAAAAAAGCGGTTAAAAGAACTGTTGATTAGAGATAATTTTTATCATAATTTTATCAATTTATCATAAAAATGAGATTTTATTACAAATTCACAGCATAGCTTACATGAACTGTTTGAAAAAAGTGACCGCTTTGCAAGCGGGGGCTCAGATTAAAAAGTGCGAGCTATACTTCATTGTATTAAATTTTTATATTGATCGATTTTTTGCCGTTTCTCTAATGTTTTTCTTTTACAGCTCGTTTTCAATTATTCCAAGCAATTTGCAGAGTGGTAATTTTTTCTTCAAGTTTCCTATATGTGCATTTGATCTATGACGAGCTTTATTTTCCAGTTCATAACAGCAATCAAATGGGTGCGGCAAGGCGGAGAGAAGAAGAAAAGCAGTCGACCAGAGAATCCACAGCTGGCTGCAGATCTTCATGTGTCCATTCAGGTTTGCTGCATCTACCTAAAACCCGGGTTCGAGAGAAGAACATGACGAGCCGAGTTGAGGCTTGTGCAATAGAATGGATAGAGATCCTGCAAGTGACTTTAGTGCGGTTTCAGGAAGCGATTCTAGAAATGGAAGATGATCCTTTTGAGACCAAGCTGCATTTGAACCATGAATTGGGTGAGGACGAGGTTGGTGATTTTGCAGTGTAAGAAACGTTTAGAGAAAGAAAAGAAGTGAGAAAGAGGAGTTGAAAAGATTAGGAAAGAGATGAGACAGTAGACGAGGTCAACTTGGCTCGATAGCTGGAAGCTTAGAGCTCATGCGAGGCTGCTTTAAACTCGAATGCTAAACTTTAGGTTTTCGAATGTGAACGTCGAAGGCAAATCTTGTCCCAGAAGATCGCTCAGCTGAGCAAAAGCTTCCCTCTTTTGTCAAGTTGGTTCTAAACCTCTTTGCAATTTTCTCTCTTTTTCCCCTTTCAAGTAGTGTTTCTTGTGATGAAGTGTGAAATAACTTAAATATTTGACTCGTCATGTTGTATGTGCCTTAAATGTGCATTATCATGTGTGCGTGTGTAGCTCAGTGGGGAGTGCATTCGTCCGGAACGCGAAAGGTCACGGGTTCGGTTCCCGTCACACCACACGATTTTTGCACAAGTTTCTGCGAACAGTCCGCTCCTCTGCTCGGTATAAAAATCCGTTGCTTGAGATCAACGAGGAGTAGGGAATACTCTTATTTACAGTCATTTACTAAATCTCTTTATGTCTCTGTTCATAAATGCTCACCTTTTTGAAGGTACATTGCTTCTTGTTGTTGTTGTTGTCTTGCCCAACGGGTAGATCTTCCTTCGTGAGACACTGGAGGAAGTCGTTGAAGCTCTCGACCCTCCAGCATTGCTTCTTCTCAAATGTCTACGTGCACGGAATCAAGAAAAGAATGAGTGCATTCAGAATGTTTCAGAAGTCAAAATCGATGAGCTTTTTGCTTCTCTTCTCGAGAGAAACAGTGCCATTTACGTGGCACGCAGGTCAGGATGTCACTTGAGTTTATCTTTAAAAAAAAGTCAATTGTTATAGCAAACTTGTAATAATAACAATAATAATAATAATCTTCCTCGCGCTTGTTCCCGCCTCGCGACAGGGTACGCGCTCCCCTGAGATGCAGGACAGACCTATCCTGGTGTAACCAGTGGCTGCCTGCTAGATCACTGCTAGTGTGATCAGCAGCAGTGGGGAGAGTCAGATTCGTGCATGAGCACTACCAACATTTCTTAACCCCCTTGGTTTGGGTGGATCTGTCCGGGGTGGGAGTCGAACTCGGGACTCTTCGCACAATGGTCTAACACACTAACCATCATTCCACGCCCGGACTCAAAGAGGTGATAAATATAACTTACAATTATGATATCACTGCTAAGACTGTAATGTAGCAGAAGTTTGTTTCGCCCCAACTCAGACAAACTTCTGCTCTCTCTGGGTGGGGCTCATCAGTGAGTGCCCAGAGAGGAAACGAGTATAATTAAAATGTTGGTAATGAAATGAATCTAATCGCTGAGGTCAGGTGGCCCTTGAACTTATGTTGTTGTTGTTGTTGTTGCCGGCAAGCATCCCGCATCGAAAACTTGGTTATGAACACTCTCTTTAATGAGAGAAGTTCTCGTGTTCTTCGGACAAGATGCGTCCGGAAAAGGGTTTTGATGTCCTTTGCAGTCCTGAGACTGTCATGCTGCACCTTGTGAAGGCGGACATCGTTGTAGCAACCTGTTCATGCTATAGGCCTTGTGAGTGGGTGGTCAAGCCGGCCTAGCATCGTTTTGGGTGGGAGTAGAGACATCTCGCCTGTCGTTGACCGGAGATAGGCAAGAGGCTATTTGATTGGCGCCTCGACTCGCCATTGAAAAGTATAGCGGAGTATCGGCTGATGTTTTGTCCGGTGGCATGCCCAGGCCGGTCCGGCATCGCCCTCCTTTGACGAGCTATACTACCCGGTTTTGGTCCGCGGCGGGATTTCTCCCGCTACCTCCCAGCACGAATTCTTCGTAAGGAGGCATCCCTCTATCCGCCACCTGAGGTCGCGCTCGATTCTGGACTGGATGATCCGGCTCCATCCATGACAGGCTCTTAAGGCTGTAGAGTCACGAATGGCCCTTGAACTTATCTCGCAGTTCTCTAATGACTCGAAGTTGCCTCACAGGTACCAATAAGCTCAGAGATTCCTCGAAGGTCTCAAATAAGTAAGAGTTACCTCGCGGTTTCAAATGACTCAAAGTTGCTTCGCAGGTCTCAAATAACGTAAAGTTGCCTCACAGGTGCCTTCACATAACTTGGAGTTTTTTCGCAGGTCTCAGATCAACGAGAGCAGCAGCAGTTTGTTCCGGTCGGAGTGGCGCCGCTTGGAATTCCGCGCCTTGGCAGACGAGTCGATGCGGACAGACGCGGCGTGTCTCGCTATCATGCAGCAGCTTGACCCACTCGGGTTTGCCATCTTGAACTAATTTTTTGCCATCTTGAACTAAGTGAAGATGATACAAAAATAGAGAAGGAAACTGTTCAAGAACTTGATTTAACTTCACTTCTCAAAGCGCAAACACCGTGGATAGGTCTTCTTGATAACTTGCTTTGAAAAAAATTATAAAAAGATTGGAAGCCGGAAATTATGAGTTCTGAACCTCTGCAGAAAGGAGCTGGATTGAGTATTCAATATATGTGTAGCTGATAGTTATTGAAGAGCGCTAAGAAAGCTTTTGAAGAAATGAAAAAAGTCTTTAGTCTGGAACTAAAAGAGCAAACAAAGATCATCCAAAGGGTTGAAGAAAAATTAATTCATCCGACCCACATCTTTCCTATTTAATATTTTATGGCAGATTTCAGAACACTCATTACTTCTTCACGTATTCTCAGTTTTTTGATCCCGTCCACAATATTTGACCATAGCTCACCAGGATGTGTTGAAAATTTCTTTTTTGGGCGGGTGACCGTGCGACCCTGGCAATCGGAAAGCGGGGGGGGGGGGTTAACGAGAATTTTGGTCTGTTTTTCATGTTCAATTGATCTTTGTTTCGCCTAGAACGGGTCGGAGTTCAATATTCGACATTTTATTCACTCGTTTAGCTTTTTGAAAAGATCATTTAATGTTATAATTTCTTTACTATACAAAATTTTCTCTGAGGGACCGAGCGGACGACCGGGAGGAATTTAACAAGTTTGGTGAGCTATGTATTTGACAGCACATGTAATTGAGAAATGAAGAACAAACCACACATTATTAAAAATTAACTAAATTTGGTACAATTGAAATAGGGTAAATTGTTGCAGAATCTTGCCAACTGGCATCGAATTCTCTACGCTCTGGGGCCGTCAAGTACACATAGATGTAGAGAAGTGGCTGGTGAAGTTCAAAGACTATCCCTTGTACTATCTGGATGTTACAGAGGTTATCGACTACTTGAACAAGTGAAAATCGAGAAGGTATCGGTTGTTAGAAGAACAGAATAATCAATCACGAGAGTATTGAACGTTGTGTGGGAACATTGATCAATCTTGAGTTATTGAGTAAAAGAATTGTAAGAATTATAGCAAAATTTTTGATTGATTTCTTGAATTTAAGGTTTTGAATTTCTGAAGAAGTCGATTCATTTCAAAATGAGGAACAGAACAACCCCCCCCCCTGCATGTGGTTCTTATTGTAAGGCATTGAGTGAATACTTTTGTCGTTCGATTGATATAAGTCTGTATTAATCCATCCTTTCTTGTTTAGCTGCATCTCTTCGGTCTGGTGGTCGCGGCAGAGCGGCTGGCCGATGGAGGCCGGAGCTTCCGCGAGGCGCGAGTGCCGCTGCCAGCCCCCTTCCACTCCAATAACGTACTCCGCAACATTGCGCCGCTCAAACTCTTCTACGATATGCAATGTGGTCAGTGCATAATATCTTAAAGCTTTTAAATAGTATTAAGGTTTATGTGCATTGTGTTGTGTAAACCTAATTAGATAATTCGAGCGAAAATGGAGTAACATAATTAATTCTAAAACAATTTTCGAATGATTTTAAAGTTATGAGGGAGAGAACCAGCATGTCAGTTTGACCTGCATTATTCTCCATTCTAAGCGCTTATCAAAAAAGTGAAGGTACCTAAGTTCGATCCTTGTTCAAAGCGTGCCGTTCCTTTGAAATGATATTGGATCTACACAGTTTTCCGCGTGAAGAAACACTTCGGAAAGGATTAAAAGTAGTAAATATATATATTCCATTTATCGACAATCGACTTTGTGAACTATGTTGGCTCCAGTTCGTTTGTGACCAATAATAATCACAAAGGAGGGAAATTAAATATATTTCAACAAAGTGGTATGTCATAGAGAGTGAAGACTACCTGGCGAACTACGGTCCGTGCTATGAGCCGTGTCTCTCAATGATTGCCATGAACTGGAACAACGTCGTCTCAGCCTCTCGAGACCCATCGCCCATTCTGCCCTTCTGGGACAAAATGAGGTCTCAAACAAAGCCTCAGCGATCCTACAGTATCAATACCTACAGTATAATTATCAATACCTACAGTATCGATTATGATTTGTTTTTATCATTCTAATCGCCTCGAGGCAGGGTGCGCGCTTTACTGAGATGAGTTACAGACTTAACCAAGTAGAACCAGTGGGTCTTTTTATCGTTCACTGCTAGGGTGTAATACTTGGAATGAAGGGTTAGATGAGCAATAACCACTTTTTAACTAGATTTCATAAGTATGTTTCGGTAATTCAAATAACTAAAACAAAAAAACCGGGATGGTTGCATGGTTAGAAAGAACCTTTCTCCTTGAGAGTTGATTAAAGACTCGTGGCTTCAGATTCTGTGTACAGTGAGGAGTCAATCAAAGGAAGACCTAAAGTCATCAATGACCAGGGGTTTTTTAGTGTGCAAGGAAAAGGTAAAGACACCCGCCAGAGGCGGAAAATTTTCTTTTCACATAAGGGTCCCCCTTATGATAAAAAAAAACATAGACCCGCGAAATTTTTTTGTTGTTTCACACAAGGGTGCCCCCTTATGATTTGGAAAAACAGAGGCCCGCCGACAGAAGGTCTGGCATGACTATTTAACCTCTGTCAATGACTAGTAGATTGACTTGAGATGCCTTAATAAGTAACATTCGGAGTGAGTGAGAATGCTGATGTACAGGCTGATTCTACACGGCCGCCTGCTGTGGTCGGGCGGGCATGTGGTGACAAATGTACTCGCTTCACTAGATCCTTACAACACAGCGGAAATTGTCGAGATGGTTTGGAGTGACATGGGACTCGAATGGCAGCAAGGTCAGTGGAAGCTGATGAGATAGACAGAGAAAGGAGAGAGATGACACGAGAGGGAAAGGAGAGAGGGAAAGGAGAAAGTGATGAGAGAGGGAATGGAGAGAGATGATGAGAGAGGGAAAGAAGAAAATGATGAGAGAGGGAAAAGAGAGAAAGAGATGATAAGAGAGGGAAAGAAGAGAGATGAATTGAGAGAGAGAAAATGCAACAAAAAAGAGGAAAAAATTTGAGAAGAGACTGTAAGGTTAAAATAACACTGTTCGATAAAGATAGGCTTCAAAAGAGAAGGCTAGCGAAAAATAATATAGTTTTAGAATGATTTATTCGTTCTCGTATCATATACAACCTTTATCTCGTTTGCAATAAATATAGTTTCGATGAAAAAGGTTGAAAAACTGAATGGGAATGAGTGTAAGAAAAATAACGCAAAGAAGAAAAACTTTTTCAAACCAAACTGAAGATTAAAGTGTAAAGCAAGCAAAGTTATTGTATATAGTAGAGAGAGAGAAAGAAGGAGAAATGTCCGGGCGTGGCATAATGGTTAGTGTGTTAGACCATTGTGCAAAGAGTCCCGAGTTCGACTCCCACACCGGACAGATCCACCCAAACCAAGGGGGTTAAGAAATGTTGGTAGTGCTCATGCACGAATCTGACTCTCCCCACTGCTGCTATTCACACTAGCAGTGATCTAGCAGGCAGCCACTGGTTCTACCAGGATAGGTCTGTCCTGCATCTCAGGGGAGCGCGTACCCTGCCGCGAGGCGGGAACATCTCAGGGGAGCGCGTACCCTGCCGCGAGGCGGGAACATCTCAGGTGAGCGCGTACCCTGCCGCGAGGCGATACATCTCAGGTGAGCGCGTACCCTGCCGCGAGGCGGGAACATCTCAGGGGAGCGCGTACCCTGCCGCGAGGCGGGAACATCTCAGGGGAGCGCGTACCCTGCCGCGAGGCGGGAACATCTCAGGGGAGCGCGTACCCTGCCGCGAGGCGGGAACAAGCGCGAGGAAGATTATTATTATTATTATTAGAGAAAGAAGGAGAAATGAAAGCTTAATAAGAAAAGCTAAACGTGCTCAGGTGAGATCCGCATCCGTTCTGGCCTGCAAGTTTTCCTCCGAACGGCATCCCGCTACGATGACTCCAGAGTGCTCCATCTACCGCAGCTGCGGTTGCGGTTCAAACTGGAATGGAACTGCAGTGGTGCACCGTCGGACCATCATACGGTCGTGCTGTGTGCACCGCACAAATTGCCACATTCTGCCACGGTATGCTTGGAACGCTATCAAAGAGAGATTTTTTGTCTTGCCTGAGGCTTTTACTATATGTGAAGTTAGTCGAAAGTTACTGAATAGTCGGGAGAGAGAGAGAGAGAGAAAGAGAGCGAGAGAGAGAGAGAGAGAGAACGAGATTTTCGCTTTGTTTTTCTTTATTTTTCCCTTTGTGTTCTATTACGATTTATGTTTTTGTCATCTTGAATTTTTTTATTCTGCGTAGATTGAGACATAAATCGTTTTGAAGCAGAAAAACTTTTTGAAAAAGCTAGCGGAAAAAAAAGAAAAAAGTGAAGACGAAAAACTTACCTGTAAATTTTGACAAAAAAAATCCATATCTTGTAGAGATACGTAATGACTCAGGAACACGACTCTTATCGCGCTTTCCGCTCTTCCTCACTGAATGTCGACCTGGCGATTACGGTGCTCGCAGAGGAGGGCCGCCCTCCTCATGTACTACTGTACGCGAATACACTACGCTGCATCGAGCAGCTTGTGGTTAGTCAGAAATTAGTTTAATTTCATACAATAGTAAGACTAAGAATGTATTTTATGTACCCAATTCCATCAAACACCCAATCAGTGCTTTTCTGATTCGATCGATGCAATAGTAAAATGCACGAAATTGCTTTCAGAAAACAGTCACGATGACGAATCGTAATGTGAAAAGAGGCGTCCAATTCGGCACCCTCTCTTCATCAAAAAAGCAACTCAGTAAGCATTTTCGGTGAGTGACACAAAAGTTATTCAATGTTTTCATTACAAATTTTGAGTACCATATTCGAGTACCATATTTTGAGTACCATATTCGAAAAACACTCAATAATAATATTGAAAATCATAGTGATAGATAAGTAATCGTTTAATGTAATCAGATGATGTTAAACCGATAACTCTTCATTGTAGAATTGTACAAAATCACAGGAAGCGTACCGCTAGTTGAATAACCATTAAGAGTACTCAAATGCAAGGCTTTTGGGCTCATGTTACATCAAAAGTATCCTCACTGACTCTCCTCACTGCTGCTGGTCACACTAGCAGTGAGCTAGCAGGCAGCCACTGGTTCTACCAGGATAGGTCTGTCCTGCATCTCAGGGGAGCGCGTACCCTTCCGCGAGGCGGGAACAAGCGCGAGGAAGAAGAAGAAGAAGAAGTTACATCAAAAGTATATAGCAAAAAGTCCTCGGTTGAAAAAAAACTGCAGGGTTAGAATTAGCACCGAAGGTCAGTTTGTTTGTTTGCCAATGTAATCCTATGTCAGTCATATCATCAATCGTACGACGACTGAGCTATTGGCAATTCATCCTCACTGATGAACTATCTGAAAGCCCTATCAGTTACGGTAACTTCGGCTTACAGTACGATGCACATCTCAGTGGACTTCCCCAAGTTCCTAATTTCTTATTGGATGTCGCATTCCTCTCCCACTGGTCTTCGTCTCACATGCGAACGACTCGAGCTGGTTTCCAGCCTCCACCTCTCCGTTTCTCCTCCGAACACAGAAGATGTGAGTATTCGAGGGTTACTGTAGGATACTGTGATCTCATCTTGTAAGAATACATTATCAAACTTCTTTTATGTACGTTGAATTCTTATAATAATATGTGCAAGAACAGAGTAGATTAATTTTAGGTCTATGTAAATCTTTAAAGCAAAAAAAAAAAACTATTTACTTAAACGATTTACAGTACCGTCCAGAAGTATACCAAAAAGTGTATTTTACAGTGTTTCTTGCATCTTTGTGATCTTTGGGACTGTCTTGCATCTTTGTGATCTTTGGGACTGTCTTGCATCTTTGTGATCATCATTAGTGAGTGACTGTCTTGCATCTTTGTGATCTTTGGGACTGTCTTGCATCTTTGTGATCATCATTAGTGAGTGACTGTCTTGCATCTTTGTGATCTTTGGGACTGTCTTGCATCTTTGTGATCATCATTAGTGAGTGACTGTCTTGCATCTTTGTGATCTTTGGGACTGTCTTGCATCTTTGTGATCATCATTAGTGAGTGACTGTCTTGCATCTTTGTGATCTTTGGGACTGTCTTGCATCTTTGTGATCATCATTAGTGAGTGACTGTCTTGCATCTTTGTGATCTTTGGGACTGTCTTGCATCTTTGTGATCATCATTAGTGAGTGACTGTCTTGCATCTTTGTGATCTTTGGGACTGTCTTGCATCTTTGTGATCATCATTAGTGAGTGACTGTCTTGCATCTTTGTGATCTTTGGGACTGTCTTGCATCTTTGTGATCATCATTAGTGAGTGACTGTCTTGCATCTTTGTGGTATAGAGGCCATCACTATGATTGCAATAAACAGAAACAAATAAACAAGAACATATTTCAGAAATCTCGAAAAATACTGTTTTCAGAAAAAAATTGCTGAGCTGTTCTGCTTTTTCAGAAACAGCTCCATTTTGTAACAGTATGATGTGAGTCACGAGCTACACAACATATAAAAAATTTGCGCCAGTGGGCGCAAAAACAGAAAAGTTATACGACAAAATATACTTAAATATACCTTTTGGTATATTTCTGGACGGTACTGTACATAGATCAAAAATTGATCTTCTCTCTACCATCATCTTTCTGTCTTTATCATGGATTGTGGAGTTATACTCCTTTAATGACGCAATTGCTTCATGAGCATGTGTGACTAGAAAGAACGATCATTGTGCCTTAGACATAGCAAGAAATCACATGGGACAATGTGTGCTCGGTTGGTGTATTGGTAACGCTCTACAAGCCCGGGTTAGGCAACGGAGGTTCGGTCCCGGCCAAGTGCCATTTTGCCCGTGCGATATGTTTCTATAAACAGAGTAATTTGTTTTCGAATAAGATTCAGAAATTTTCGAATAAGAATAATATAAATACGTTTTTTTTCTACTGCAAAACTTGATCGTTCTATCTTTCTTGAAGGCTCTCTGCAAATAAAAAGCTCCTTATTTTGCAGTTCACAAATGTACAAAGTTTAAATGGTAGTATGTAGCTTTGTCGATTTGAACAAGTTCCTCTCTTTTTTATCACCATTTTTGTTTGAAGAACTTGCGTAGGCGCAAAGTGTACCAGTGGACGCTGGAGCACATCTCGGCAGCGATGGGAGAAACTCATGTTGGTCTACTTATGCGGTTACAATGATTGTGTTATCACATGATTGTGTTATCATATATTGATTGATTCGGAGCAGTCGTCAAAGTCTTTCCATCAACAAATATGTACATTAACATGTCTTGAAACGGTTTCAGTGGAGAATCAGCGCTTGAAAAATATGAGAATATATGAAAAGCTATCTAAGCCAATCAGAAACTTTAAAATGTTTACGGAAGTTTTGGTTTGAAGGGTCTGTAGAAAATAGCGAAAGCGTATTTCGTTTTTTCTAAAAAGAAATACTACGAGATGAGGGGTTTATCGAAGCCGCACTGCGGGTAAAAATCTATCTTATTTACTAGAAAAATTGTATAAATGCTCTGATCATCTGCGTCTTCACTTTTGCATCAACCGCTCGCGCTCTTTCAAAGGCCGGCCGTTCCCAAATGATTAGTCTTTTCGGTATATGTACACGCTTTTACTGTGGGAGGGAAGAAACAGCCAGACAAGCATTTGTGTGGAGTGTTTAGAGAGATGATAGTAAACTCAGGTGCACGTGTTCGGTAAGAACTGCTCGCCGGAGATTAACGAGACCTCGATCTCATGCCCTCTCTCCCCCGACTTCCCGGCGCTTCTCTCCTTCTCCCGAGTCGTGCACACGCAAGAAAAGGTCGGAACCATCGGCGAGGGCAGCACAACTCCGCACAAGAGACTCACTGTTCACGACTTGAGGTTCGTTCTCATATCGTATACTTTTAGTGGGAGTTCGTTCTCATATCGTATACTTTTAGTGGGAGTTCGTTCTCATATCGTATACTTTTAGTGGTAGTTTTTGCATCCGAGAAAAAAGAGACTCGATTGAAGCAAATGAGACTGTAGATGTGACCAGAAGGTTTGTTTGTCCACTCTCTTTTGGTTCAATTTAAGGTTAGGATTCAAAAAAATTATATTAATTAAACAAAGTCACTTCCTAAGTTGATTGGTTGTTGAAGAGCGTGCTGGACGGCCGAACAACGGGACGCTTGTCTTCTTATGGCTGAGGGAGCGCGAAGAGCTCAGCTCCTTCGTAGTGTCATGGCGCTCCATACGACGGCGCTCAAGCAGGTATGGCTTAGATCGTTCGCCCATCAAACGAACTTCGCAAGCTGGACCCTAACCAATAAATAGAATCTTTTGCGATAACTCTAAGCAAGCTGGACATCATTAGAATCTTTTGCGATAACTCACCAATCATTAGAATCTTTTGCGATAACTCTAAGCAAGCTGGACCCTAGCCAATCAGTAGAGTCTTTTGCGATAACTCTAAGCAAGCTGGACCCTAGCCAATCAGTAGAGTCTTTTGCGATAACTCTAAGCAAGCTGGACCCTAGCCAATCAGTAGAGTCTTTTGCGATAACTCTAAGCAAGCTGGACCCTAGCCAATCAGTAGAGTCTTTTGCGATAACTCTAAGCAAGCTGGACCCTAGCCAATCAGTAGAGTCTTTTGCGATAACTCTAAGCAAGCTGGACCCTAGCCAATCAGTAGAGTCTTTTGCGATAACTCTAAGCAAGCTGGACCCTAGCCAATCAGTAGAGTCTTTTGCGATAACTCTAAGCAAGCTGGACCCTAGCCAATCAGTAGAGTCTTTTGCGATAACTCTAAGCAAGCTGGACCCTAGCCAATCAGTAGAGTCTTTTGCGATAACTCTAAGCAAGCTGGACCCTAGCCAATCAGTAGAGTCTTTTGCGATAACTCTAAGCAAGCTGGACCCTAGCCAATCAGTAGAGTCTTTTGCGATAACTCTAAGCAAGCTGGACCCTAGCCAATCAGTAGTCTTTTGCGATAACTCTAAGCAAGCTGGACCCTAGCCAATCAGTAGTCTTTTGCGATAACTCTAAGCAAGCTGGACCCTAGCCAATCAGTAGAGTCTTTTGCGATAACTCTAAGCAAGCTGGACCCTAGCCAATCAGTAGAGTCTTTTGCGATAACTCTAAGCAAGCTGGACCCTAGCCAATCAGTAGAGTCTTTTGCGATAACTCTAAGCAAGCTGGACCCTAGCCAATCAGTAGAGTCTTTTGCGATAACTCTAAGCAAGCTGGACCCTAGCCAATCAGTAGAGTCTTTTGCGATAACTCTAAGCAAGCTGGACCCTAGCCAATCAGTAGAGTCTTTTGCGATAACTCTAAGCAAGCTGGACCCTAGCCAATCAGTAGAGTCTTTTGCGATAACTCTAAGCAAGCTGGACCCTAGCCAATCAGTAGAGTCTTTTGCGATAACTCTAAGCAAGCTGGACCCTAGCCAATCAGTAGAGTCTTTTGCGATAACTCTAAGCAAGCTGGACCCTAGCCAATCAGTAGAGTCTTTTGCGATAACTCTAAGCAAGCTGGACCCTAGCCAATCAGTAGAGTCTTTTGCGATAACTCTAAGCAAGCTGGACCCTAGCCAATCAGTAGAGTCTTTTGCGATAACTCTAAGCAAGCTGGACCCTAGCCAATCAGTAGAGTCTTTTGCGATAACTCTAAGCAAGCTGGACCCTAGCCAATCAGTAGAGTCTTTTGCGATAACTCTAAGCAAGCTGGACCCTAGCCAATCAGTAGTCTTTTGCGATAACTCTAAGCAAGCTGGACCCTAGCCAATCAGTAGTCTTTTGCGATAACTCTAAGCAAGCTGGACCCTAGCCAATCAGTAGAGTCTTTTGCGATAACTCTAAGCAAGCTGGACCCTAGCCAATCAGTAGAGTCTTTTGCGATAACTCTAAGCAAGCTGGACCCTAGCCAATCAGTAGAGTCTTTTGCGATAACTCTAAGCAAGCTGGACCCTAGCCAATCAGTAGAGTCTTTTGCGATAACTCTAAGCAAGCTGGACCCTAGCCAATCAGAAGAGTCTTTTGCGATAACTCTAAGCAAGCTGGACCCTAGCCAATCAGTAGTCTTTTGCGATAACTCTAAGCAAGCTGGACCCTAGCCAATCAGTAGTCTTTTGCGATAACTCTAAGCAAGCTGGACCCTAGCCAATCAGTAGAGTCTTTTGCGATAACTCTAAGCAAGCTGGACCCTAGCCAATCAGTAGTCTTTTGCGATAACTCTAAGCAAGCTGGACCCTAGCCAATCAGTAGTCTTTTGCGATAACTCTAAGCAAGCTGGACCCTAGCCAATCAGTAGAGTCTTTTGCGATAACTCTAAGCAAGCTGGACCCTAGCCAATCAGTAGAGTCTTTTGCGATAACTCTAAGCAAGCTGGACCCTAGCCAATCAGTAGTCTTTTGCGATAACTCTAAGCAAGCTGGACCCTAGCCAATCAGTAGTCTTTTGCGATAACTCTAAGCAAGCTGGACCCTAGCCAATCAGTAGAGTCTTTTGCGATAACTCTAAGCAAGCTGGACCCTAGCCAATCAGTAGAGTCTTTTGCGATAACTCTAAGCAAGCTGGACCCTAGCCAATCAGTAGAGTCTTTTGCGATAACTCTAAGCAAGCTGGACCCTAGCCAATCAGTAGAGTCTTTTGCGATAACTCTAAGCAAGCTGGACCCTAGCCAATCAGAAGAGTCTTTTGCGATAACTCTAAGCAAGCTGGACCCTAGCCAATCAGTAGTCTTTTGCGATAACTCTAAGCAAGCTGGACCCTAGCCAATCAGTAGTCTTTTGCGATAACTCTAAGCAAGCTGGACCCTAGCCAATCAGTAGAGTCTTTTGCGATAACTCTAAGCAAGCTGGACCCTAGCCAATCAGTAGTCTTTTGCGATAACTCTAAGCAAGCTGGACCCTAGCCAATCAGTAGTCTTTTGCGATAACTCTAAGCAAGCTGGACCCTAGCCAATCAGTAGAGTCTTTTGCGATAACTCTAAGCAAGCTGGACCCTAGCCAATCAGTAGAGTCTTTTGCGATAACTCTAAGCAAGCTGGACCCTAGCCAATCAGTAGAGTCTTTTGCGATAACTCTAAGCAAGCTGGACCCTAGCCAATCAGTAGAGTCTTTTGCGATAACTCTAAGCAAGCTGGACCCTAGCCAATCAGAAGAGTCTTTTGCGATAACTCTAAGCAAGCTGGACCCTAGCCAATCAGTAGTCTTTTGCGATAACTCTAAGCAAGCTGGACCCTAGCCAATCAGTAGTCTTTTGCGATAACTCTAAGCAAGCTGGACCCTAGCCAATCAGTAGAGTCTTTTGCGATAACTCTAAGCAAGCTGGACCCTAGCCAATCAGTAGTCTTTTGCGATAACTCTAAGCAAGCTGGACCCTAGCCAATCAGTAGAGTCTTTTGCGATAACTCTAAGCAAGCTGGACCCTAGCCAATCAGTAGTCTTTTGCGATAACTCTAAGCAAGCTGGACCCTAGCCAATCAGTAGAGTCTTTTGCGATAACTCTAAGCAAGCTGGACCCTAGCCAATCAGTAGTCTTTTGCGATAACTCTAAGCAAGCTGGACCCTAGCCAATCAGTAGTCTTTTGCGATAACTCTAAGCAAGCTGGACCCTAGCCAATCAGTAGAGTCTTTTGCGATAACTCTAAGCAAGCTGGACCCTAGCCAATCAGTAGAGTCTTTTGCGATAACTCTAAGCAAGCTGGACCCTAGCCAATCATTAGAATCTTTTGCGATAACTCTAAGCAAGCTGGACCCTAGCCAATCAGTAGTCTTTTGCGATAACTCTAAGCAAGCTGGACCCTAGCCAATCAGTAGAGTCTTTTGCGATAACTCTAAGCAAGCTGGACCCTAGCCAATCAGTAGAGTCTTTTGCGATAACTCTAAGCAAGCTGGACCCTAGCCAATCAGTAGTCTTTTGCGATAACTCTAAGCAAGCTGGACCCTAGCCAATCAGTAGTCTTTTGCGATAACTCTAAGCAAGCTGGACCCTAGCCAATCAGTAGAGTCTTTTGCGATAACTCTAAGCAAGCTGGACCCTAGCCAATCAGTAGTCTTTTGCGATAACTCTAAGCAAGCTGGACCCTAGCCAATCAGTAGAGTCTTTTGCGATAACTCTAAGCAAGCTGGACCCTAGCCAATCAGTAGTCTTTTGCGATAACTCTAAGCAAGCTGGACCCTAGCCAATCAGTAGTCTTTTGCGATAACTCTAAGCAAGCTGGACCCTAGCCAATCAGTAGAGTCTTTTGCGATAACTCTAAGCAAGCTGGACCCTAGCCAATCAGTAGAGTCTTTTGCGAAAACTCTAAGCAAAGAAGTGATAGAACTTGCTTGATTCACACCCAACTCAGTTTCAGTTCAATATTAACGTGTGTTGTTTTATTTTATTCAAAAAACGACTTGTTAACCTTCATATATGGAAAAAATTATTATACCGATGTTTTTTCTCAAATTTCTGATTTAATTTCGCTCATTTCCTATTCTTCAGTCTTTAATTTGTAACCCAAAGAAACTTTGAATAGTCATACATGTAGTCATAAAAATGACAGAATTCGTTTAGAACAGAGGTTAAATAGTGACCGGATCGGTCCCGTCGGCGGATAAATTTACACACACTATTGACAAAAACTACCTCTTTTCTTACCCTTTTCCTTTATCCCCTCTTCTTCTTTTTTTTCTTTCAAACATTGAGCGGCGGATACATGTAAATCCAAATTGGGTGGCTTCATTTAACCCCTGGTTAAGAAAAAAACTTTTTCTAAGGGAAGATTAGAGAATAATTGAACATTTCAAGAAGGATTCAAGATAGTGGAGGGAATCGAGACAAATGTTCTATTTTGAGACGAATGTTTTTGAGGCAAACTTGGAAGAGAAGAAAAGCAAGAATGAAGAAGTCCGAGCAGGCGAGCGAAGAGACAAAGAGACCGCCATAGTCGACGAGGACACTTCACCCCATTCAGATCTTCTCGCAAGGTACCCCTTCACCTACAAAACAAAAAAACAAATTTTGATCATCATTTTCAATTTTCAATTTAAACGCTTTATCAAGATCAGCAAGCCACATCGGTAATATAATATGATCGATTATGAGATCTGTTGCGACATGTGACGACTCCACTCCTCAGCGTTCTCTGTCTTCCTTGGGAATTGGGGACTAACGGCTTCGACAAAGTAGTTCCTCCATCTCATTCTTCTGTCGCTCATGATGGCGCTACGATCCCGGAGCGCCAAATCTTCTCGGGAGAGGACTCTCACAGACGAGGGAAGAGACGATGCGAGGAGCAACCGTGCACGGAGGGAGACGAATGAGAGAATAAGAAAAAAGAAAAACGAATGAGAAAAGAAAGGTACCACTTGACCTACAAAACAAAAAAAAACCAAATTTTGATCATCATAACCTCATTAAATCAGGAATAGCTAGTACGTGAAGTCGGGACAAATTCGCCCCTGTGGAATATCCTCACCAATGGTTGTTGTTTGCCTCAAAGTTCCGACAAGGGTAGTTAAAATCAATGTTTTTTTGGGGTAGGTTATAACTAGTTTATCCATGATCATTAATCAGGTTGATCGAAGAAGCGGAGACGAAAAAAGTCGCCCATTGTGAGGCTGGTAGTGAGCTTCCGGCTGCAGCTCTCCAAGGAGTCTCCCAGGCTTCCACTTCGGATGCGGTCGCACACACTTGGCAGGGTGAGGGAGAGACTTATGAGGCTTGGAAGTTGTTGGGAATATGGAAAGCCTGAGAAGGTCTCAAAAAAGTTATTGAAAAAGTCGTGAAAACTACGGGAAAGGCTAAAATAACCAGGAGGCAAGCGATAGGGTCAGAAGGAGAGTGGGTGAGAAAGAGAGAGCGAGAGAGAGAGGAGGGGAGAGTTTATAGAGTCAGTAGGAATCAATATGGCCGAGCTAGTGCGAGTATCAGAACAATGTTGTTGTTGTTGCCGGCAAGCAGCTCGCATCGAAGACTTTTGGTTTTGGACACTCTCTTTAATGAGAGAAGTTCTCGTGTTCTTCGGACGAGATGCGTCCGGAGAAGGGTTTTGATGTCCTTTGCAGTCCTGAGACTGTCATGCTGCACCTTGTGAAGGCGGACATCGTTGTAGCAACCTGTTCATGCTATAGGCCTTGTGAGTGGGTGGTCAACCCGGCATAGCATCGTTTTGGCTGGACGTCTTGCCTATCGTTGACCGGAGTTAGGCAAGAGGCTATTTGACTGGCGCTTCGTCTCGCCATTGATAAGTAGTATAGTGGAGTATCGGCTGATGTTTTGTCCGGTGGCTTGCCCAGGTCGGTCCGGCATCGCCATCCTTTGAAGAGCTATACTACCCAGTTTTGGTCCGCGGCGGGATTTCTCCCGCTACCTCCCAGCACGAATTCTTCGTAGGGAGGCGTCCCTCTATCCGTCACCTGAGGTCGCGCTCGATTCCGGACTGGATGATCCGGCTCCATCCGTGACAGGCTCTTAAGGCTGTAGAGTCACGAACAGGGTGTTTCTTAGCACCCGCACAACTTTTTTCGAGCGCATAGATTTTGAAGATTTCAGAGTTCAACATTCAATTTTTTTTCCAATGATTTGCACTTTCTCTACGAAAAATCCGAGAAAAAAATTTTCATAGCGCTTAGATTTCAATGTTTTTCGAGGTTTTTGGAAAGCGCATAGATTTTTGTTTACCCGCAGTGCGGGTCAGAAAAAACACCCTGGTCACGAATGGCCACTGTTGCCAGTGTGTTTCGAGAATCAGAACAATGGGAGGTATTGTTTGAAAACCCAAGGATAATTAATATTCATGAAGACATAAGCTAGGTAGTATTTTTATTGATTAGTTGATGCACTTTACTCTCGGAATGATCTCATGAGAAGATTACAAACGAGCTTATTGAAAGTAAATAGAAGGCCGTGTTTTAGTGGAGCTTGTGAACTCGCAGCTGATGCTGAGAGGAGACTACGGCCATTTCATTCTTCTAACAGCATCTCGAGCCACTCTCGCGCAACGAATACATAAGGTATTCTCTGTTTAATTGGAAATCAAGTTTGACAAAAAAATGTTTTCTTATTATTGTTAATTAACTTCAGTAAACTTGGAAAAAATTGTCAGTTTCAACAAAAAGTTTACTTTTTTTGCATTCGAGTATCAGAACGAGTCTCTAGAAATTTGAGGTGAAATTTGAAAGAAAAAAATCTGAATTTTGCTAATGAATGTGCATAAATGTTTTTAAATCATTGAATTTTTCGCATTAAAAAGAAAAAATCGTGTTTTAAACTGTGATTGTATAATAATTGAATGAATTCACGATCAAGAACCTGACTATTGAAATGTAAGCCATGATGGCTAATCAAGGGTGTCTGGCGTAACGCACAACTGCTCGGCAAAAAGACTTGGGCCGCGCATTTGTCCGGAATGCAAGTTTGTTTTTTCACTCTATTCCTGTTTTTTCATGAGAAAACAGTCCCTACAGTCTTCCCTTTTTCTGTTTTTTTCTCTCCAGAGTTTTCCCTCCACAAAGGGTCAGTTGTTAATATGCATTTCAGACTCATAGTATATGTATATGGTTGAGATATGTAGTACTGAGAACTCTATACAGTACAGGGTGACCATAAGTTACCTAGACAAGTTTTTAACGCGCTCTATTGCGCGACACAGTTGACCGATCTTTGTTTTCATTTTCCCATGATAATGCTCTGAGACTGGTTGTTTCTCGTTTTAAGTTTCATGAATCTAGCTTTATTTGTACAGTTATGGTGAAATCAAGTCCTCTTCGTGCTGCGATCATTGCACTGCACAACTCCGGTCACACGAGAGCGAACATCGCGCGACGACTCAATGCTCCACGATCATTTGTTAACGCCACCATCGATCGTCTTCGGGAGACAGCCGATGGCAAGGACCATGCAGGAAGATGTCGTCCACCGACATCCGACACGCCCCAGATTAGAAGCAAAGCATCGCACGCAATCCTCGACAATCCATGAGGAAGCTTGCTTCGTCGGTCGGTATCTCCCGTGAATCAACGCGACTGATAATCAAACACCGTTTCAGGATGTACCTCTACAGGATGCAGAAACGACATGGATTGGATGCTCGACAGAAGCTTCTTCGACATCAACGGTGCAAAGAACTGTTGCAACGATGTGCGCGGGCCGAGCATTTCCGTACGCTATGGACTGATGAAAAAATATTCACCATTGAGATGTCGGTGAATTCTCAAAACGACATAATACTTGCTCACGATCGTAATGGAGCAGCTGAGCATGGAATCACAGTCGGAAGAAGCAGCCACCTCAAGTACCTCATGGTTTGGGGAGGTGTTTGTGAAACGGGCAAAACGCCGTTGGTTTTCGTCGACCCTGGTGTGAAGATAGATGCCAACTTCTACGTAAAGAAGATCCTCAAAGACGTGGTAGAGCCCTGGAGTAGGACACACTATAATGGAGCTGATTGGACCTTTCAACAGGACTCGGCACCTGCCCACAAGTCCAAAATCGCACAAGAGTGGTTGCGCACACACATCCCAAACTTCATAAGCACTTCCGAAGGGCCATCGAATTCCCTCTACCTGAACCCGCTCGACTTCAGCGTCTGCGGCGTCATGCAGGCAAAGACTGGAGCTATCCACCACCACACTCTCGATTCTCTGCGTGCCGCCCTTCTGAAGACATGGGACGAACTCGACAACGTCTACCTGCGGTCACTGGCATGTGGATACGAGCTTCGTCTCAAGGCATGCGTTCGCGCTAGAGGCGGCCATATCGAACATGATTGTGCATAACTGTTGGTTATATATTGTGAGAAAGTATGTTATGATACCAAGATATGAATTTCGTTTTGAAAAAAAATACAGACATTTACATTTGTCCAGGTAATTTATGGTCACCCTGTAGTTACAGTAGTAGTCTTGTAGTTGTACAATTTGTGAGATTCCACTGTAATATTCTAATTTACCAGCTTACTGTTACTAACTCTAAGTAATTTGTTCAACCTGACTTTCAATATTTTCCATGAGTGTCAGTCATCTCATATTTACTCAAGAATACTAAGGAAAAAACAGTATTGTATTGTATTGTCTCCACCTGTTAACAGTACTTCGCACCGATTTCTCGAAGCCCTGTTAGTCTGCGAGCTTTCCGGTGGCTACCGAAGGAGGTGAGTCCTGTTTGGAGAATGAGTCCTGTTCGGAAATCACTAGGTTAGAACAGAATGACGATCAGAGTGGTTTGTAGAATATTTAGAACCGCTGTGAAGCAACTATGTCATTTGTGATGCAATCAATACAAAGTGTAACATTGACAGATAGAGCGATTAAAAAAGAAGTAAAACATGTTTTATCATAAATATATGTTTTTTTTTCTGAATCTACAGGGCAAAGTGACTTTTAAAAAGTTTTTTTGAAAGCGAACGGAAATATTCCGAATAGATTTTTAAAGCTGTAACTACTCAATTTGATTTATTGTTCAGATCTGTAACTCAATTAAGTATTTCGCCGCATAGAATGGTGATAAATTGAATAGATTTTTAAAGCTGTAACTGCTCAATTTGATTTATTGTTCAGATCTGTAACTCAATTGAGTATTTCGCCGCATAGAATGGTGATAAATTGAATAGATTTTTAAAGCTGTAACTACTCAATTTGATTTATTGTTCAGATCTGTAACTCAATTAAGTATTTCGCCGCATAGAATGGTGATAAATTGAATAGATTTTTAAAGCTGTAACTACTCAATTTGATTTATTGTTCAGATCTGTAACTCAATTGAGTATTTCGCCGCATAGAATGGTGATAAATTGAATAACCAATCCATAAATCGTCTTAAGGGAAACAATTTAAGTAGAAGACCTTATCAGCGCTTATTTTAGCTGTTATTTGTGTTGCAGGTGATCGAAGAGAAAAACTTCTCATCAGACTCTTGCTCCTCCTCTCTGGATGCTGTGAATTCTCTTCTGGGCAGTGGAGATGCCGTGGGGGGATTTGTTGATGCTGAGGGATGCAAGGATTATGAGAAGTCCGAGAGAGAGAGAGAGAGAGAGGAAGAGTGAGGGAGAGAGATAAGAGAAAAAAAGAGAAATAGAAAGGGAGAGAGAGATAAGAGAAAGATAGAATTCAATTCTTTATTCTGCTTGAAACAAAACATAATGTTGAGTGACAAAACAGATGACACTGTCACAAAAAAGTGAGTTAAGTGAAGGTGATGGAAAGTGAGATGGTCTAAATATGACAAGAACAATCATGAACATTTCATTTTGAAGAAATATCAGAAAACACACACAAAAAAGCAGAGCTTCTATCTTCACTTAAGAACTATTTATCTGCAGTAATAATTTGAAATCCCCAATATTCAACTCACTCTCTATCATTCGAGAGAAAACAAAACATTTGAAGAAACAAAGCACTTGAATTAAAAATGTATTCTAGATTTCGTGACAATGGTCTCACAATCAAGCTTGATAAGTTCATTTCTAAAAATGCTAGAAGAGCTTATAGAAACCAAAGAGCAAGGTAACTTATTCCAGACATTAATCATTCTTGAGGCACAAGTGCTTGTTCTGCTTTGATATTTACACGGCAAGCATATTCTGTAGTTATTCGATTCTCTCAGCGAATAAGGCGATGGGCGAAGTTTAAACATATTTGAGTGATCTATTTGAATATTTCCGTGCAGACATTTATGAATTAACACAAGATCGGCCATATTTCTTCTATATTCAAGCGAAGAGATGGAAACAAAATTCAGTCTAGCAACAAAACTCATCTTGGGTAATCCCGCCCTTTGTAGTAACCTTCGTGTAAATGATCCTTGCACTTTTTCTATGCAGTTAACGAGACCGATAGTTACTGGGGACCATACCTCACTCCCATATTCAATAAGCGGTGTATTTAGAGTAAATTCTGAGCAGAAAATTTATTGATTTCGTTTTAAAAGCTCTAAAGATCATTTTTATACATTTTTGGGACTTTAGGGAGGTTAGTTCAATATGTTTAGAAAATGTGATAATAAAAAAATAACAGTAATTGGTATAGAGAGAACAAAGAAAGAAAGAAAGGGAGAATCAGACTTGATTGCAGAGATGGCATGATGATAGCTCGCGATGAGAGTCGTCAACTGCAACGGATCGTCTCACGATGCTCCTGTCAGATGTACTGGTGTTCCTTCTCAGAGGAAATGGATGACCAGCAGAACCAGGTCTGACTGTACTGAAACGATATTGGTTACAGTTAGAGAAGAGACATCATTTCATTTCAAGAAGTTCTTCTCAACTGATAATCTAACTCGCGTTTGTTTCCAGTTATTTTCCTAAACCACGAAAAAAAATGCATTTCACAATAATAAAAAAAGAATTCAAAGTTCCAGAATAAAATTCTGTATGAGGGTACCCGATTCTCCGAGATGAGAAACAGAAGGGGGTACGTGGTAGTTTTAGTTGCTTTCCTCATAATGTGTGTATAGCAGCTGTTCCTCACTGTTCCCCGACTTAGATATCTCCAAGCATTGGTATGTTTTAAAAATGAAAAAGGATTTGTCTCAAAACTTGAAAAACCTTCTCAGAATGAGCTTGATCCATCGCAACGAATGTATATAATAAGGGTCAACAATCGATAATGGAACAAAATTTCTATTCCGCGTATAGTCAATGGAAAACTGCAGATGATACCAGCAGAAGATGGGGAAGAAATGCCGGAAGAACTCGCGGTTGACTGTCTCACCCTCAAGGTGAGTAACGGGCTTCTTTTAACGGGGAGCCCTATAAAATTGGAGTCTTTTCTTGAAAAGGAAGCGGAAATTTTTTGCGCGTATCAAAACACTGGAACTGCTACTTCTACTGAGATCGGAAATTGGTAATGAGAACTTTCTTCGTTACAAATGACCTTGTGTTCTCTCCCTTACACCATCTGGAGACGAGGAATGTCTCTGATATTGCGATAAGCGTTAGAATGTGGCCTATCCTGGAACAAATCGTTTGTGAGATTTTCCTGAGCTGTCTTTTAGCATATACTCCATCATTCTAAGTCACAATTACTAAACCATTTCATCGATGTCATCAAGAATTTTACACCGTGAATCGCCTCCTGCTCGTGTTACTACCGTATTATTATTTGCTAGACTTTTTTGTGTATTGTGAATTCCTAGCACAACATGCTGGAAGCGTCGTCGAGTCCAGCGCAGTATGAAATGGCGGTTGATCTCGTCAATCACCTCGTTCTATTTGTCGATCCAAAGAAAAAGGTTCGAGAGAAACCCTCTCTACTGACTAGTTGTGTTGAAGATGGTAAAATATTGTATAATAGTTAAATGATTTATTAGTTACAATAACACAGAGATGCAAAGATATTCTTACAATGTACATATTTATATTGTATTTACCCGGTCATTTCATAGCAAGAAAAAAGCTGATCGTGGAGTGGGATTGAACCCACTAGTTTCATTCTTTTTCACCACAACTTCTACTTTAAGCTATTCGCCGTTCCATTCGATTAGGCAGTTTCATTGCCAAATGAGGATAAAACAAAACATGTTTGTAGGAAACAGCTGCCGAAAGAAGTCGTCACGCATTCGAATGCAGGCAGCTCAGCATGGACGACATGATCAAGAGGATTGAGAAGCAACAAGTGGGGGTCTTACTGGAAGGGATGAAGGGGTCTAATTGGAAGGAGAAAGGGGGTTGGGAGGTTAAAGATGAGAATGATGAGAAGAGCTAGATATTCATGCAAGAGAAAGAAGCTTAACAGGACTGCTGGGTAAAATACGCATATTCTTAGTAGATCGAGTTCCGCAATAGAAGATGTGTTAGAGACGACCAAGGATTGGTCAAGGGGCTCCATTGAAACTTGTCTTCGCGAAGTGGTTGTCTTATTCCAGAAGTTCACTGAAAAATAACTTTCGAGGTATCAAACGTGGGAATATTTTTGTGAGGTAAACTTTTGTAAATACAAAAAGGTTGTATTACTTAGCTTTTGAGTTTTTTGGATGCTTCTTTCTATTAAGAAATCCCTTAGTGTTGAAAGCTTGTCTCTGAAAAAGATGATGACTTCAATAGTACAGGCTGAGCTGCGTGATGTGGTGTGCATGGTGCGTTCACTGGAGAGACAGCTCTTTCACGTCGAGATGGCGAGTGGAGAACAGAGAGAGGACAAAGGAAAAGAGGGAGACGAGGGGGGTGCTCTCAGGAAGGAGGAGCCTGGGAATAACAGCAGAGAAGAAGTCGAGGGAGGCACTCACAGCAAGGAAGTACGAGTGGAGGGAACTGCTGCGAGAAGAGAAGCTCTTCTAGCAGGTTTGATTGGAAGAAGCTAGAACTGTGTTCTCTTAGGAGGGTACATGGGGCTGAAAAAAGACCAGGATTATCGATCGACTCTTTCTCGTTTTGTAGTTAACTCCTGTTGCAGAAATCGATGAATTCAAACAGAGACAACTCGATCTGGCAGAGCAGTTGGCGATTACCATCAGGTAAGGAGCTAGGATAACTACCAAAGAGTACTCTGGAATGGAGCATGACTAAGTCATGCAAGAATAGGGGACTGGAAGTCATTTGCGGCACCCTATAAAATCCATGAGATTACGATTTTTTGGCATGTCCTTCACTGCATTTGAACATTTTTCTTGAAAATCTAAACATGTTGCAGTGTGTACAAGCAGCGATGTGTGGAAGCACTTCGTGTTGTAGCTTCTCGTGTGGAGAATGCGGCTGTGGTTCGAAAGTTTGAGGTAGCTGAGGTAGCTCTTCTCTCTCTCTCCTTTTCTCACTTTTTGGTCTCCTTTCTCGTATATCTTTCTTTTTATATTTGGTCTCAAATGACCAAGTAATCTTTTTTCAGGTCTGCTTTGAAGACTGTACGTGGAAGTTGACAGAGTCTTGTGGGCAGATTGGCATCGCCCAGTTGCACATACGGAACTTCTTGTGCGGTTTATTGGTGTTTGCTTATTTCAGTTCATCTCATTTCTCTCTGACTTCCTCTTTCTCTTCTTTTTCTACTCTTTCTCAAACGGATTTTGTTTAAATTTCTCTTTTATGTACAAACTCGATCAGTAGGAAGCACTCACAATTCTATTACAATAGGTGTTGCTCTCAGTGATAAACAAAGCTTTGGTGTGAAGGTATACGGTATACGGTATATATAAGGTATACGCGAGCGATGCGAGTTGAAAACAGTGGAGAACATCTCTTCGAAATCGGCACTATCAGAGTCACGAATTTGCTGCCGGATACGATCTACAGGTAACTTTATTCATGTGGAAGCTTTTTAGAGTTTTTATTAGTGGGATTAAAAGGTTTCAGAGTTACAGTACATAAAAGGTTACTATAAGAACAAAGTTCTTGCAGGGATACTCTACATCGAGATGAGAGATATCCGAGTCACTCTCCGGCGATTCGTGTCATCTGTCGACATTTGGCGCCGGTGGGAGGCATCAACGTCAAAGAGCATTTTGAGGTGCGGCTTATCAGAAACCATCTCGTTTTAACTGGTTTTCGAAAAAAAAAGAAGCTTGTGTGCTTCGAATTTATAGAGCTGATTTGCGTAAATTAATGGAATCTCAGAAGTTTAGTGTTAACGCGCTTTCAGTGAGTTGCAGAAGGGAGAGATATCAGACTTGCGCGCTTTCAGTGAGAAGGCAGAAGGGAGAGATATCAGACTTGCGCGCTTTCAGTGAGAAGGCAGAAGGGAGAGATATCAGACTTGCGCGCTTTCAGTGAGAAGGCAGAAGGGAGAGATATCAGACTTGCGCGCTTTCAGTGAGTAGGCAGAATGCAGAGATATCAGACTTGCACGCTTTTAGTGAGAAGGCAGAAGGGAGAGATATCAGACTTGCGACAAGTTCCCAAGATCAAATTTTTCAAGAATCACACTGACTACTTGGTATAAGTGTAGCGTATAGAAAGTTTGTTACTGTAAACAGAAAGTCGAATCGCGCTCGTAGAAAGTCTGGCAGAAGTCGGAAATTGGGCGACAGACCATATCTTCTCCTCGCTTTTCGGGATATGCGTTTCCAATTGATCTACCTAGGAATACATTCTTTTGTCTTTTTTTGGACAGTGCTGAGTTATGTTCGAGCAAGTAAACTTCGACGCTTTCAGGTGAACATAGCGCCGATGGTTTCACAACTGACGTTCCGCTTCTTTGACAAGATGATGTCCTTCTTCTTTCCGGAGAGAGACAAGGGAGGCGGCAGAGAGGAGCGAATAGATGCGGAGGAAGGAGAGAAACCAGTCAGGGTGTGCATTGAGACCCTTTCCTTTCTCAGGCATTCTTCGACTGGGACCTTTTTCGTTCTTAGACCCTTTGTGATTGAGATCTTTTTTTCTATGTCGATACATCTCATCAGTGCGTTGGGTTAGAATAGCTCAGGTGTGACATTATGTTTGTGAGCGATTACTTTCAAAGAAAAGAATTTTAAATGTTGGTTGCTCTGGCTCGAGTATGGGTTACCCGCTTGCTACGCACAGTAGTTTTGAATTGAATTGAACATTGACAAGACATTCTGATGACAAGGAGGCTGTTTTTTTATTAAACTCAGAGCAGTGGTGCGTAGATCAAAAAGACTCAACTTGAAGAAACGACAGATTTTTGAGAGGTTACGTGATCGCGTCATTGAAAAAAGATAATGTCGTACAAGCAGAAAATGTTTAGCACTATCTTTTATAAGCATACATTTGCGAATATAATCATCCGCACTGCGTAACACCCTGATAATGAGTGTTAAGCGTCTATCGCTCTCTCGAAGGATCACGGGAGGACTGGCGATGGTAGGGAGAGCATCTGACAGGAAACCGTCGGGAAGAACGCAGGGGTCGACTTCGACCGTCGTCGATGACATTGACAAGATGAGGCAGCGGGCGGACACGAACAGCTTCTTCCTCTACATCAAGATTACCGAGGTCAAAGACAGTTCGAAGCGGTCTTTGTACATAATGACATTTTCGATAGAGTTGTGACAGTAGTCGGTTGACATGCCGTCAACTGCGAAATGATAAAAGTCAGTAATGGCTTCGATAATCGTGAATACCAATTGCGAATCTCGAAATTTGAGTTTGTTTAGGTCCCATTCGTCGTTTCATACAAGGGCAACAAGGAGAAGAACATCGAAGACGTCAAGGTTCGACAGGCATTTTTGATTCAAAAATTCTGGATAAAGAAATCATGATGTAACTAAAAATATTTAGTACAATGTAATCATAGGATTGTTTTGAGGTTGAAGAAGGCATTCTCATTGATGTTCTCTGAAATTGCTTCAGATGTCATAGAATTGTCTGACACTTTGGAAAAAGGAATATAGACATAGTTACGAGCCAAGGATATCGAATGATCATGTAGGTTTCGATTGATTTTCCTGCTTAAGTCTTAATTTATAAAAAGAGAGTCTTCTGTAACATTCAGAAAGGTTCATTCTTTAATCGAGCGCTTTATAGAGTCTGAACTTGCTGTTCCCTCTGTGCGAGTATCACGAGAAGAACTGGACTTGGCTTGACTTGTCTATTGCAGTCAAGCAGCGCTGCCGCTATGTTCTTCTGCAACAGGTTGGCTTGTCTATTACTCATAACGGTAGTTTGAAAAGACATTTAACGGAGGTTTTACATATTCAAAGCTTCGATTGTGCATAGAGTCCTGAATTTAAAAAAAAAGTTGAGAACAAAGTTTGTGAGAAGAATTCATAAAAGAAACACTGATTAACAGGATAGTGGATAAGCTACCATATCATAGTAGAAAAAGGATCGTAATGCGTATTCAAAAGAAAGATTCTCGATGCGTGTTAGGAAAAGTGGCCTGATGCGTGTTTTAACTTTCAGTTCATGAAGCAGAAAGTGTTACGTAGCAAAGGGCGACAAGGAGACATGGAGCACACTCCAAGCGACGAAGACAAGAAAAGGATAGCGATCGGGAGTACGGTAAGATAGTGTTATATATGGTAGGGCTAGTAAGAAAGTCTCCCACATCAATTTGGATGTTCAACAAGATAAAAAGCTAACGCTTAGAACACGTTGTAACGTGTGAGGCACCCAAATAGGTTGTTTTTCAGACGCCGTTTATTGAGAAGCAGAAGAAGTGAATCGCAGAATATTCAAGTCCTAGTGGACTCGAATTCTGCAAGGGGGTCGGCAGGCAAGAAGGAGAGCGGAAATACTTTAAAGCGTTAAGCACTAATTAGTATGGAGATACTATCGAATATTACTAAATTCTAAAGCGAATTCGAGTTTTAAAATGCTTCTTTCCTAGGCGAAGAAGTAATTATTGAGTGTTTATTCATGAATTAATTCTTTATTCATGCATTAGCAATATTTGTATACAATGATCATTGTGTATATACATAAAATACCTTGCGTTGTAATTTTTCATGTAATAAAAAGCTTTTTGCAGGCTATTGTATGTTTGAGGAAAAAAACCGCTATAGGCGAAACGCATTACTTTCTTTACGGGCCAAAAAGTTATGACTTAAGCTTCGCTAAGAATAAGCTAACGTGATTACCAATTTGTAGATAGGGCTCTCAAATTGTGGAATGCTCTATGATACTTGAATTGAATGTAATGCTGTTTAGGTTGGAACGCAAACTTGGACTTAACCTTAACCCGTAGATTTGAACCAAACTTTATGTAGCTCTTTCAAGTTGTCATGAGCTTTCAAAAAGCTCTCGATTACCAAATTGAAACTTTTTGACAAATACCTTACGTCGTGTGAGTATTTTGCGATCTGCCATCTCTGGGTACTTTGAATTTTTTAGATGTTTTAAATTAGTATGGAGTTCGTGATTTAGTATGGAGTTCGTGATTTAGTATGGAGTTCGTGATTTAGTATGGAGTTCGTGATTTCAATATAACAAAAATCTGGATTGATTTTCATCGATTACATAGTGAATGAAAGAAAAGATATTTATTTCTTCCACGCTAACTAGTTTCAGTAAATGAATTGCTCATCGAGTACATAGTAAACATTTTTTTCTCCGCTAATGAATGTTCTCAAAAAAAGTTTTCGGAATCAGGCCACTGAATAGCAATATTTTATTTATTTCTTAAACTCGATTCTGTACCTGGTTTTCCATGCATAAAATTTCATACTTGGTGCTTCTTAAGCATCTTAGTCAATAAAAAGTTATATTTTGAAGTTCCGATTTTGCTGCAAATTTCCTAAACATAAGAGAAATTTGAGCAGAGCGAATATCCTACAACAAAGGCGAAGATAAGTTCAAACAGGAAAAATCTTGGTAGAATCATCTTCACAGATGCTCTAAGAGGAGTTAAGCTGTAATTCTATAGAAATAGACGCATGCAAGCATCACCGAAATTTCACATTGAGCCCTAAGGTTTGGTTTCAGTTTGGGAGGAAAAGGGTCGTACTTGGTACTCATGGCTTATTTACCAATAATGACTAAGCGACTAACATAAACTAAGAAATTCAGTGGGTGAGCTCTGCTAGGAACTTCGCTCCATGCTTCGGAATTGGCTCTTTAAACTCATAACAATTGCCTAGAATTTGATATAGAAAACAACCTGCGATGAAATGGGAACGAAGTATTAATGTAGTAATGTAGGAGTAAAAATAAATTAGAGAGTCCTACAAAATGTACATAATTGAAGTATGAAGTAATAAGAATTAGCACATTTTGAACTTTGAAGTATACATTACAGTGCTATTGAATGAGCAAGTTGTTGATGGTTGTCCGCAGAATCTCCGGGGCAATGAAGGAGATTCGAGCCAAGGATGGACACGTGATGGGCGGGTTTGCGAGTGCCAGAAGTCGATCGCGTCCATACACGCGCTCAGCGTCTTCTGCTCAATTTATTTCTCGTAACTGTCATGCAAGAAATCGATATTTCCAAAGTCGATATATTGGCAGTTTTCTACCTCATAAGTAATCACGTTTCCCGCAGAAAAATGATCTTTAACAATTATTAACGGAGGGCTGAAACATCATCGCCCAAGTTCCTGCAAAGGTTTACTCCGGTAGGATTTGACCCTAACTACTATTTATCACTGCCCAGCCGAGGGCTAAGTGAGTTGTCGACTGTAAGCTGCCAGCGAATTCGAATGGTTTCTCAGGCCGTGTTTATAAGTTTAACCCCAGTAAGTACAGAAGAGATCGATAGCAAGACGTTCGTGTATACTTTCAGTTCTTCTGAAGGTCATATATATCACGAAAGTACTACAAATGCGACTGCAAACGGTCTTCTCGCGGTAAGGCTCGGGAAGCTAACTTCCCGCAGCTTCGTTGATAGTGTTTTGCTTCGCGCGGAGAGAAGGTTTGCGCGATTTTCGTGGTAAAAGCCACCGGTCTCCAAGCGAGAAATTGACGCTTCGTAACCTAATGTTTAACAGACGCCATGAATATACTTTGATGTCTGTCAGAAGACTGTCGACTTTCTCACTAAACGCATCCATGAAGAGATATGCGGGGTGGAGCTGTGCTTTCTAGGTATACAGCTGATCGTGCATTACGGCGGAACAAAAACTACCATTTGTTAACCGTGCCACAAGCGAACCCGATAATGGTTTAACTGTCGCACGGGCAAAAGCTAGTCCACAAGGTGGGATCAAACCTGCCGCATCTCTTTTTTTACCGGAAAAGAGCGCGTTACCAGTACACTACTAAACTTATTGTAACCCGAGCAAAGTTGAAATGAGTAAAGCTCTATCTTTTTGTAAACCTGAGAATGACACGCGTCCCTTCTCTTCGACCGGAGAGGCGTTCCTCCTGATAGTCTCCTCGATAAGCTGCTTGGCCCGCTTGATGCTCTCCTCGTCATTGGCCGTGATAGTGAGCGTGCGCTGTTTGGTCTTCGTCGCGCCTTCGGGAACCTGTGAGAGGATGTTCTATTATTAATACTGAGCACTCGAGTCTAGTATCTGGGAATAGGGAAATGAAAAGAAATGTTTGTTTTATTGATCGTTAACCTTTCTTACACTCCATACCCAGAAATCGATGGTGAAAACTCGAACAAAATTTTTAAGAATTCAATTCAAAAATTCATTTATCCATGTATTCATTTATGAAAAAAAACAAAGAGTTAACTCACAATTAACAATAAACATGGTTTTGGTAAAATGAGTGTAGTGATAGTGAATAAATATAAACATAGACAGTAAACTTTTATCATTACAGTGGCAGTGTTTTCAAAAAGAAGCATTCAGGTCAATTATTTTTAGTCTGTATCAAATTCGCGTTTCCAAGCCGATCTATACCGGCACTGGGTTCTTAGGTCAATCAATCTACTACGTCGACAAATAGAAAGTTAAATTTTTTTAAATTGGTGGTTCTCCATGCACCAGCGAACGAAATTCAAGCGGAAAACCCATCTTGCGTCAAAACCCTAGTGCAAAACGGCATTGGCGAACCTTCTGGAAAGAGATAACGGTGCTGGAGATCTGTTCCACAAGGGCGACCCGGCGGCCTTTCACGCCCATCAGCTTCCCCGAGTCGGCGTTCCTTATCGTCATCTCCTCTCGCAGAGGCGCTGCTTTCACCGTCTGGCAATAAAGTTCTTGGTCTTTGACGGAACCAAATCGTTCCGGAAGCCCCTCTGATGGCTGAGATTCTAGACCATATACTTACTGTTAACCGTATACTGCTCGAGATGTTGTCAGTGAATAGCGCTTTTCTTGTATAGGCAGTTTAGTGCACGATTTGATTGTCTATTGGACGAGGACGAACCTTTTTCTGTACTCTTCTCGACTCTTCGATAGCGAGGTGCGGATGTAGGAAAGGACCCAGAAGTGCGAGATTGCCGAGGGCTGGGAGCAGATAAAACGACGGCGTCGATCCATCCACAGCTGTTGAGCCCCCTGATGAAGAACTGCGATTCACCAGAGAATGGCTCCATCAGACAATGTCTTTACTCGTGTTCTCGGAGTTTCTTTTTGAAGTCTTGCTTAGCAAGTTTAAGAAGTATTCTTAAGTAATTGATAGCGATGTAATTTTAACGTTAATTTCTCAAAAAGTACTTTGAAATGATAACGACTCGAAGAATAAAATGTTAACGTTCAAGCTAAATGATTAATGAATAAAGGATTGAATAAATTGCATTTATTGATGATTGAATGAAAGAAAGACTTCAAAGTAGGAAAAGAAGAAACTGAAGAAGTTTTCACCCGCTACGAAGAGCGGAGTCGGGAGAGGAAGAGGAGATGGGATGGTGGAGACGCGACTATCAGCGGGTGGGGGAGGAGGAGAACAGGGTAACTGAAAGAAAGAGTACCTCCCAGTGAGAGAATAACTATGTAACCGAGTAATGAGAACAAGTGAGTGGGAAATGACTCTCTCTTTTATAGTTCTATTATTCATTCCTAATCTAAAGACAATCTTTAAATCATTTTGGCTAAGTTTTTTGAACTAGAAAAACTCGTCGAAAAAGTTACTTTTACGATTGAGTTGAAAAAAGTACTCCGATTTCTAACTTGTGACTCCATCCGGTGCCCGCTCTCTGCTTCGCGCAGCGGCGGCCGCATTGCCGCGGCGGAAAAGTTCTGCGAGTAGTAAGCGGAGTGAGAGAGAGATGGCCGCCACTTCATTGCACGCAGTTCTATCAGCTCCATCAACCGCAGGCGGCAAGAAGCGCCAAGATGACCAGCGTCGCGGCAGGCTGCCTGCCGCAGCGAGATGAACAATGAGTTGAGTGCAACTGCAAAGCGGATGTGATCAATTTACGGCGCGGACAAGATTGTCCACGGAAAAGATCGAACCCTGACGTTTTCTCTTAACCGATAGATTGAGCGCATTACCCGAATACTTACAAAAACTCTTTGCTATTGCTACGTATGGAGATTTTATGATTCGAGAATTGCACGGGAAAATTGGATCTTTGAAGCGGGATAAAACCCAGCCTAAATTTTCCATACCAGGGCCATAGCATACTATTTGAGACAAAATTTCCGTTTCCGTGATTGTGCTATTTCAATGGACATCAACACGGAGTATGATATGTGGATAGTTAAATAAGTTGATATGTGGATAGTTAAATAAGTTACTAGATTTGTATAGAATAAGTAACAAAAGTGGAAAAGTTTTTTTACAGTCAAACCAAATGCAGTAATATATATATTCTCATGGTTGCTTCTTCGAATGATGATATCATAGCACAGTTACAACTCTTAGTTTCATACAACTGTTTGTCATTAACGCTCTCGAGTAGATGCCTTCAAACATGGTAGCCCATGTATTCGGCAACACGTTTACAAACGTGTATCTAAGTGAATCAGTGAGCAAGAGCATTCAAATTTGTAAGTTTATTAGCTCACATCAATAGAATCATTGGATCAAAAAATCATGAGACTTGGTATCTTTTGGCACGAACGACAGCCCGGAATCGGTGTTGGAAAGCTTCGAACACTGGACGACGTTCTGCAGGAATTTTTTTCAAGACTCGAGATTCGAGTGGGGATGAGCGTTGACGTTGTTTTTGAGGTAGGACATGACGAAATAGTACAGTGAGTTGAGATCGGACGATGAGGAGAACCATTCGCGCTGGAGATGAAGTCAAAAAATGAGTCCTGCTTCGTGCCTGTGTTCCCATACATAGCCTTGTGAGCAGGAACAGAATCTCATCGGAAAACCCAATATGTTTTACCGTAGTTAGAAGCAGACCGAGGAAGTAATACTTTTTGGGGGAAAAAAACTGCTAGCAGTACTATTCCTGGTCTTATTTGACTCTTTGTTCGACGAAAACCAGGCGAGTTTCGCCGGTGGCGGACACTCCTGCTCCAATCAGGATAATAAGCTCTATGAACGATTCTACTTGCTTCTAGAGCTGCCTGGAAGTCCCGAGGAAGTATCATTCGGACATTTTTGGGGTTGTAAACCTTTTCCATTATAGTGACCAGCTTCTCACCCGAGAAGACTTTCCTAAAGTGAGAATTTTCGCGTCTCCGAGGAATTGAGGCACGGCACCTTTTGAGTATTTTATCCTTTTTTTGAGAGTTAAGAAGGCAACCTTTCAATTACAAAATGAGGTGAGTCACAGTCCTACTTTTTTTTAATTCTTCGAAGGTTCTAGCGTCACAAGTTCATTTCGGAGGCCATTTTGTTTATGCTTCGCCTAGCGTTCCGACCGATCCGTTCTCTCACGGGCTCAATACTGTTAAAGGTGAGCACCAATTGAGAAACACCTCTTTGGGGCAAGTTAGCAAGTGTACCGACCTGTTTAAACCATTTGATTGTTTTCTAGACAAGATTTCGAGAAACCTTGAGATCCTTTGCGATGCAAATATTCTATCGACTAAGTTTGTGCAAGTCCATAATGACAGAGCGTGCTCTATGAACGGCCACCCTTCTTTTGAGAATCAATCGAATTGAGTAAAGTTTTAACCACCTATCAAAAACACATTTGAAAAAATGGAGCTCAGCGTACACTATGAACTGCATAAACGCCAAAATATTGGTTACCGAATACATGGGCTACCATGTTCAAACTCCTGGCAGTCAAATGGCGACGGAAAAATAAATCAAATAATTGCTTTCCATTCTCCTTTCGTATGTAGTCCAATTGATTTCAAGTTGATAATACAATTAAGCTATTGAGCGAATCATAGAATTGTTTGAAATCTTGTCAATTAAAAATGAGGATAACAGAAATTATATATATATTTTAAAAAAACATTCAAAGTTATAATAATAAGAATATTATTAAGGAAAAATAATTTCAGATGACTCAGTCCCACGATACCCTTGTTTGTAGTGCAATAGCTTTCGCAGTTGTTGTCGTCGGCAACAACTTGAGTATCTTGTAGAAAGGAAGTGAATATGATATTTGAAGAACAGGTTTGTACTATATGCTCAAGTGGTAGGGTAGACCCAAAAATCGCAGGCTATAAGGATGATATCATTTATTGGTTATAAAATGATGTTTAAAACTGCTTCATGTCAATTCTAAACATGGGAAAACCATAATTGCAAATTAGAGATCAACCTAATGTAAATGCAAGGTGATCGACTGTGGTTGAATTAATACACAGCGAGTTAATCAAAGTGCGCATAAGATTAGCAGTCGAGCATCTTTTGTTTAGAATGAAATTCTTAGACACCATCAAGAACATGTTTTAATTTTTTTTTAAATTATAGAAAAATTAATTTTAGAAATAAAATTAAGCACATCCATTTTTAGTCACATTCAACATAGTTTTGATAACCGTATAAATTTGTCTTCATATATGTTACTTACCCGGGGAACGGAAATGTTTGTGTGATGATAACCTTTGTTCGACACTTCCAGTTGCTGCCCGTAAGCCTTCAGCTGCTGGCAAAGCGCGCCAATAGTGTCGGCCAGGGCTGGACCCAACTCTCCCGACCTTACCTGCAGCATGCTTCTAATTCAGAAAAGACAGAACCCTTTTTTGGTTTAATATGCAGAAATTGTATGATTCTTTCTTGGTGCAGCTATGTAGCGATGTCAGGATTTTAACTTCCGTCTTGAAGAAACATGTTATGAGCACAATGCCCACGTAGCTTGCTTTAACTTACAAATTGACTTTTTTGAAGCTCAATAGAAAAGCTTGTCAGATCATACAATACATACATACATCTAATAAACAGTCTTACTGGAAAACTTGGAAAGAACTTTTTACAACTACTTAAATGAAAAAAAAAAGTTTACTGTGAAAACTTTTTAAACACTCTTCGCTTCAGATCAGACTTCAGATCGATGACACACAGAAAAATTCAGATCGATGGCACTTCTCGTCTCGTCCAATTTAGGAGAAATTGTTCGAATCGTATTATTGAGAGTAGATTTAGTTTTCACTCTTCACAAGCTCGCAGCAATTTAGGTTGTGACTCTGATTAAGAAGCAAGTTAACTAATAATGCGAGTGATCACTCTTTCGCACTCAAAAAAGCATTTTTATGGGTGAGGATCGACCCTCCAGTCTCTCTCGCAATGAGAGGGTGAGGATCGACCCTCCAGTCTCTCTCGCACTGAGAGGGTGAGGATCGACCCTCCAGTCTCTCTCGCACTGAGAGGGTGAGGATCGACCCTCCAGTCTCTCTCGCACTGAGAGGGTGAGGATCGACCCTCCAGTCTCTCTCGCACTGAGAGGGTGAGGATCGACCCTCCAGTCTCTCTCGCACTGAGAGGGTGAGGATCGACCCTCCAGTCTCTCTCGCACTGAGAGGGTGAGGATCGACCCTCCAGTCTCTCTCGCACTGAGAGGGTGAGGATCGACCCTCCAGTCTCTCTCGCACTGAGAGGGTGAGGATCGACCCTCCAGTCTCTCTCGCACTGAGAGCAAGCGCGTTACGACTATATTGTTTTGGCAGTACGCATCATTAGATGTGATGTGAATGTACGGGCAAGCGCTTTTTATGTATTTCGTCCGTCTCTTGGTAGAATATCATCATTCTACCTGGCCATAAGAAAGTTTAATAGAATGAATCTTAAGAACTCCTTCGGCTACCACACGTCCAGATTTCTGAATAAACTAGGAGATATAACATTCAGCCACCTCAATCAAAATCTTCTCAAGAAGTTCCTTCTATCTTACCCTAATCTACAGAGGATCCTTGATGTTCATGTGGAGAATTTATAATTTATAAGTTTTGAAACCTTTTCATTTGTTGATAAAAACAACAAATTGTGTCGTTATTTTTTGCTGTTGCTCGAATCACCTCATTTCGAGTTATAATCATATTCTTTCATTTTTCTTTCAATATTTATTTTTTCTATACTTTCCCTGTCTCAGTTTTAACTTCACGTCATATCCTCCAACCTGATGTCACATATATAATTATGTATTGAATAAATAAATAAATAAACATTACCACCGAC
Source organism: Allodiplogaster pararmata (assembly GCA_964056735.1). NCBI lineage: Eukaryota > Metazoa > Nematoda > Chromadorea > Rhabditida > Diplogasteridae > Allodiplogaster > Allodiplogaster pararmata. Next base: position 12,725,557 of record OZ057407.1, read on the forward strand.
ACAGTCCTGATTTAATGTCATAATGCTGTATGAAAATTAACAAACATGACAAACAAGTCTAAAAAAAACCGCGTTGCCGTTACAAAACTAATGAGTAGGACCTTTGAAAATCAAAACTAAGAGATTAAAAACCAACTTGTCTGTTAACGAGTTCCATCATTTCCAGGGGCTCAGCCATTCTCCAATAATTCATTATTCAATACTTTAAACAACTATCATTGATTCAACAGCTAATTATGCATTAAATATTCAAGCATTCGTTATTTATACATTATTTATACATTCGTTAAAGTATTGAGCTTCAGAATTTTTCTCCGAATCTGGATATTTCAAACATTTTTTAAAACTAACTTTTTCCGATCAATAAACTCTGTAGCTCAATACTTTGATTTTTAATTGAAGACAAAAGGTTGCAGGGGTCAATTGGTTTGCTCATCTTTTTTGAAAGTTTTTTCTCGTTTTTTCTGATAATAATGAACTATATCATGATGATATAATTAATTAAATTCTTTAATTTTTTTATTCAAATAACAAAAAACAATGTTTTTTTTAATTCCTCTACTCACTTAACAATTCATGAAAAGCTTTATTCTACAATTCAGAGATTGTACAATGAATGATGCAAAAATAAGTTTGATGGAACTTTGGGTTTGTTTTCTTCTTCACAATTTTTGTCCAAATTGTGAAGTGAGCTCTTTTTTTGCAATTGAATTTTAAAACTTTTGAGCGCAAGGTTAGACTTATTGTTCATGGAGAAACGCATTTTCACAAACTAAACACTGCTGTTTATCTTTACCTTTGTTAGTTATAAGTTCGCTTCTTATTAAACTCGATTATATCAACACAAAAAGCGTTAAAATAATCTCGGAAAATTATCAAAAAGCGATAAAACAATGTCCATCGAGAATTGAAGTTATAATATAGATAATATTCAAAAACAACGATTCAAAATAAAAAAGAGAGCTTCATTGACTTTCGATCAAGGGTGTGATTATCCGAGATCAAGGGTGTGATTATCCGAGATCAAGGGTGTGATTATCCGAGATCAAGGGTGTGATTATCCGAGTCGGATCAAGGGTGTGATTATCCGACTCGGATCAAGGGTGTGATTATCCGAGTCAAAGGACTTATTTCGAATAAAACAAAAACCTAGACTTAATTTGTCGAATACCACACTTAATTTATCAGTAGAACCATCGAGTGAACAAGAGAAAGAAAGAGGTAGATAGAGAAGAGAAAACAGAGATTAGAGGAAGCAAAAATATGAAAGGTGTATAAAGTGAAAGGGATGAAGATTAAAGAGGTATGAAAGAGAGAAATCAGTGAGGATAAGAAGAGGTATATAGAGAGAAGCATAGGAATGAAAGTCACTTGCTTCTGTCAGAGAACCGCTTTACACAAGGATGACAGAAGAGGAGAGAGCAACAGCTTGTGTAATGAGAAAGAAGGAGGGAGAGTAAGAGAGAACAAGAAGAGAAGATATGGAAAGAGAGAACCAGAGGAAGAGAGAAATAGCGAAAAAAGACCGTTGAAGAGAAAGGAGGAGGAAGAGGGGAAGGGGAAGAAAGAAAAAAGTGATAGAGAAAAAAGAGAGAAAGGAATCAGAGAAAAAGAAGAGAGATAGGGGAATGAAAATATGCAGTGAAGTGAACTAGTTTCCCGCAGTCGAAATCATTCCCAATCAAGAGGAGCAAAAAGTTGAAGTTTTAATACATGTACATATGGAGGAACAGCAGAGAGAAGAGGTTTAGAAACAGAGAGAGAGAGAGAGAGAGAGAAAGAAAGAGAGAGAGTATAAGACAAAGTCCAGGAAAGAATGAAGAGAAATTTAGAAACAGAACATATAAGAGACGCGAGACACCTCCTTGAAAGTGGGAGAATTTAAGCGCGGACACTTTAACTAACAGAGAAGAGGTGCACAGACACACAAAACATATATAATCCGTGTGTTCTAATCTCTCCTCTCTTCGTATTGTTCCCTTAACCATCATCATAACTCATCTCTCCTCTTCTATATATGTACATACATGCACGAAGATTGACTGCTTGATCATAGCTCCGCCGTGAGCCCGTTCGCCTGCTGCCGAAAACAGCGCCGTTAACAAACTGGCCCGTCAGAACTAAAGGAATCGATACAACTTTCACACAAATCATTTATACAGCAGCGGAAACAGGCTTTGAATGTTTTAAAGAACCGCTATTGCTAGCACGATGTTTCAGATTCTTGACTTCCTTTCTTTCTTCTTTTGAGAATCATTTAGAATCCATCTGTATCGTCTTGATTGCATACAAGAGAAAAATCAATACTTTATAGCATTCAAACATCGAGGGAGAATTGGTGAGCAGAGTATAAGACTAGCCATGAGCAACCCTATGAAAGGATAGTAAAGAGAACGAAACGACACCTTTCCCGAATTGAAAGAGTCGCACAAAACACACATTAAATGATCACAAATAATTTTTTCGAGTTTTTCAACAAACAAGATGCTTGTTATCCGATTTTGGAAGTTTTTTTAAAAGATTACATATCGGGATATTTAAGAGTAAATCTATTAGATTAGTCTGACATCAAACTTCTTCAAATAAACAACTTTCGAAAAACACCCAACTCCCTTCACCGTTTACCAAAACTCAAACTATGAACAAGAAAACCCCCTTTTATGATTTACAGTATATGCATGTGTAAACATTCATAAATCACAAAAAAACAATCCACTTCTACCATTCACACTACCGACAAATTTCCTAGTTTTCATTTTGATGAGTAGAAGAAAACTCAAGTAAAGTATTTATGAAAGCAAGTATGGATACAGATTCACTTCTATCGAAATCATCTGAACTTAGCAGACAAAGAACCAAAATAATATCCAAAAAACAGTAGTAAATCAATAGTAGACAATCAGGTTATCGTAGCAGCCACACAGGATATCACATCTCCCTCATGCAGAAAACAAACAAAACTTACACGACGGAAGATCTAAAACTTTAAAGAAAAAAATCATCACAATAAACTTTCTTTGCTGCTGCTGAACAGCGTGGTGAAGATCACACGGTTCGGTCTCAATGAATTATAGCATACATGAAAGGCAGCTTTCAAAAAGGAACACTAAATATTCTCCATTACATCGAAAGGTTAATTCAGAACCCGCTTAGGAAAAGAAAGTTTTCTGGCGTCATTTGCACTGCAATTAACCACCAAAACCATGCATTATAGCACTATATGACGGAGATACTGTGATTCTTTGGCAGCATATTGTAGTTAATACGGATACTGTAGATGTATTTTCGAAGAGAGCCATCAGGCGGGGGAAAGAACGTCCTCTTCGAGCGGCTCTCCCAGATCAGAGAGCATCTTCTCGCCTCGAGGGTCCATGGCCGAGGCCCAGTTGAAGTGCAACAGTGCCAGATGCGTGTCTCCCAACCGCTTGTGAACGCGGCCCAACAAGAAAAAGACGTTTGCCTCGTCTGGAGCTCGTGTCTGCAAGTGCGAAAAGTATAATAGAGCATACTGTATACTATAACAAACTGTAAACTTTAGCTTAACAACATTTCGCTTTAAACATGATAAGTATTGATATGATTATACCACATTATGTAAAATTGATGTTAAAATTTTCAAATGCAAGCGTTGAATGAGAGCAGTCTGAGGGATGCTAGGCTGGATCGACCACCCAAAAAAAAGCTTATTGCATGAACAGGTTGCTACAACGATCTCCGCTCTAACAAGGTGCAGCATGACAGTCTCAGGACTGCAAAGGACATCAGCAAACTTCTCCGGAAACATCTTGATCAGAAGAATTTATCTTCCATGCAAGCTGCACACCGGCAACAACAACAACAACAACAATTCTAAGGGGCGTTTTTACGCACCAAGCGAATTCGAAAAGAAAATGAAGTTATTGTATTCTCTTATATGTTTTGAATATGGAACAAAGAGATGAAAGAAAGGCTTAGAAAAATGGAAAGGGAAATGGAGGTAATGTAAAATAGAACAGAAGGAGAAGAGAATGTAGATCATTTCCGGGGCGAACATGTATGCGTCAACATAGCTGGTCTGGTTACTATTCAACACCTGCTCATATGATAATACATCCTATAAGCCTTGATAAACTCATTTGCTTCACGAAAGCATTCAAGCACGATATAGCATTTGGGAGAAGACAGACTCGTTTTCTCTCAATTTATTCTTCAGTAACACTAAAAATCAATGATTGTTTAATAGGTAAATTCCCGGCATTTCACATTCAAAGACTCGTTTTACTAAAAAATCATTTAAAATAGAGTTAGTTCATCCCTACGCTTGTTAACATTTGCAACCCTCGTGGTCACTATTACATCTGACGATGACTGTAGTCTCATGCTGTTCAGCTACCTTGAGTCTCGTGAGCTCGCGCAAGCACTCTTCATATCGTCGTAGATCATACAAGAGGCGCGCTCTGTGATACGAGCACGCGATCGAGTTCGGCTGGTAGTACAATGCGTACTGTAGTGTATGCAGAGCCTTCTCAGGGTAACCTGCGCAAACTCCATTCATTACTCTGAAAAACCTTACATAGCATCCAGATATCCTTCAGGCTAAGTGGAACCTAAATTTGTCAGGAACCTAATTTTTTTGGTCTTAAATTAAAACCTAATTTGGTCTTAAATTACCGCTTCTTAGAGCGAGCACCTAAAGTAATGATAAGTGAGCAAAAGGTGTACAAGATTGTGAATACTCGCTCGTTTCTTATTATTCATTTCACCACGCTCGATTGAGCGGCTTTCATGCAATTTTAGACGAGTTCAGTCGACTCAAGATTCAGACTCGTCTTCTGTTTTCTCGTTCACGGTTTAAACTAGACGAGTTCAGTCGACTCAAGATTCAGACTCGTCTTCTGTTTTCTCGTTCACGGTTCAAACTAGACGAGTTCAGTCGACTCAAGATTCAGACTCGTCTTCTGTTTTCTCGTTCACGGTTCAAACTAGACGAGTTCAGTCGACTCAAGATTCAGACTCGTCTTCTGTTTTCTCGTTCACGGTTCAAACTAGACGAGTTCAGTCGACTCAAGATTCAGACTCGTCTTCTGTTTTCTCGTTCACGGTTCAAACTAGACGAGTTCAGTCGACTCAAGATTCAGACTCGTCTTCTGTTTTCTCGTTCACGGTTCAAACTAGAAAACAGGCGAAAACTCTAAAGATTTTCTTGACTTTTAATGCATGTTACTACAATCTATATACATTTGTTACAAACTTCCCTGAAAAGTATTACCGCATACGATAGTCGAGCGGGAAACCTAGAATAATAGAGGCGAAGGACAGTAGAATAAGAGATTCATTATTTCAAGTCCCTCGTTCGGATGAAAGGTCATTTAAAAAAATTTACAAGTGTGGGTGAGCTTTGCCCGCCTCCCCCTCATACCTCACCTAAGCCTGTTTTCAAAACAAAACCGTTCTTACCACTCGCTTGTTGTATGGTGGCCAAACTGCAGTGCAACACGGCGTTCTGGCCGTTCATTGAAATGGCCTTTTCCAGATTCACCTGCGCATCAATCCCAAGTTATTCTTCGTGTATTACCTTTCTTCAACTACTTTATCAGCCCTACTTGAGACCTTCAACTCAGGAGAACAAATATATACTGTAGTTTTTTTTCTCAAATCCATATCCGGTTCAGAGATAAGGAAACCGGCAAAGATATAGAATCAAAGATAGACCACCGTCTCTGCTTTGGGGCACTTAAATAGCTGTTCTCAGTCCAAAAAAAACATCACGAGTAACAATTCAAACTTAATATCAGAAATAAACCTAGATCTGATTTAATGAACCTAATACAAATTTTCTCGTTATCGATCTCGCATCGCATTGTAGTAGAGAAATTGACTCCCTGCCTTTTCTCCCCCCCCCCCCTATCCAAATGCGACCAGGCGACATTGGAAATCCTCGTTTTTGTACTAACTTGAGCAAGCTGCAGCTGCTCTTTCCGCTGATGCACCATCGCCAGTCCATAGTACGCGCGGTAATCTCTCGGTCTATAAACACACCTTTTTATGCCCGTTTCATCATCTTAATAAAACGGAAGTTAACACAAGGCGTGAAATCTAAAAATCTAGGCCGGCTTGACCACCCACTCACAAGGCCTATAGCATGAACAGGTTGCTACAACGATGTCCGCCTTCACAAGGTGCAGCATGACAGTCTCAGGACTGCAAAGGACATCAAAACCCTTCTCCGGACGCATATTGTCCGAAGAACACAAGAACTTCTCTCATTAAAGAGAGTGTTCATAACCAAGTCTTCGATGCGGGATGCTTGCCGGCAAAAACAACAACAACAAGGCGTCAAATAGTAACCCGAAGAGCTATGCTGAAGAATACATTTATGCGCCGAACTTATCCATCTCTTTTTCTTTCGTACTTAATCAATTCTCTTCGACTTCATAGTCATGTCTTTCCCAACTAAAAAGATCTCTAACAAACGGAAGGGTCACATTTGACCCCTGCCTCCTTCATGTGTAGCCTTTTTGACCTACCCGCCTTCCCTTTTTGACCTACCCGCCTTCCCTTTTTGACCTACCCGCCTTCCTTGTGGCCGGTAGAAAAAAGCCTGGTCCTCATAGAAATTGATCATTAAAGTTGTATATCTGTTCTCAATCCTCTTTCTAAACTTCGGCGGATCTGTAGATTTTATTTTTATTCTTTTCTCTATAATACTGATTCGTCTCGTTGCAAAGAGTTTTTGTTCGAAAAGATTCCCACTTTTCATGGGCCTCAGTTCTTACCGTCGCACTATAAATCCCCTATGTACTGACCTGACAGAGAGCGCGCTTCTAAATGCGATCTGCGCCCTATCAAGGGCGTCCAACTCCATCAACTCGCAGCCTAGCAGAGTGTACGAGTACACGAATCGTGTATCCAGGCGAATCTCAAATGAATTTACACTTTTATATTTTGAAAGTATCACTTTTTGATAGTTGAATCAATTGTCATCTTAAACAGGCGTCACTGCCTTCAAACTAAGTTGATAGTTGAATCAATTGTCATCTTAAACAGGCGTCACTGCCTTCAAACTAAGTTGATAGTTGAATCAATTGTCATCTTAAACAGGCGTCACTGCCTTCAAACTAAGTTGATAGTTGAATCAATTGTCATCTTAAACAGGCGTCACTGCCTTCAAACTAAGTTGATAGTTGAATCAATTGTCATCTTAAACAGGCGTCACTGCCTTCAAACTAAGTTGATAGTTGAATCAATTGTCATCTTAAACAGGCGTCACTGCCTTCAAACTAAGTTGATAGTTAAATCAATTGTCATCTTAAACAGGCGTCACTGCCTTCAAACTAAGTTGATAGTTGAATCAATTGTCATCTTAAACAGGCGTCACTGCCTTCAAACTAAGTTGATAGTTGAATCAATTGTCATCTTAAACAGGCGTCACTGCCTTCAAACTAAGTTGATAGTTGAATCAATTGTCATCTTAAACAGGCGTCACTGCCTTCAAACTATCAATTGTCATCTTAAACAGGCGTCACTGCCTTCAAACTAAGTTGATAGTTGAATCAATTGTCATCTTAAACAGGCGTCACTGCCTTCAAACTATCAATTGTCATCTTAAACAGGCGTCACTGCCTTCAAACTATCAATTGTCATCTTAAACAGGCGTCACTGCCTTCAAACTATCAATTGTCATCTTAAACAGGCGTCACTGCCTTCAAACTAAGTTGATAGTTGAATCAATTGTCATCTTAAACAGGCGTCACTGCCTTCAAACTATCAATTGTCATCTTAAACAGGCGTCACTGCCTTCAAACTATCAATTGTCATCTTAAACAGGCGTCACTGCCTTCAAACTAAGTTGATAGTTGAATCAATTGTCATCTTAAACAGGCGTCACTGCCTTCAAACTATCAATTGTCATCTTAAACAGGCGTCACTGCCTTCAAACTATCAATTGTCATCTTAAACAGGCGTCACTGCCTTCAAACTATCAATTGTCATCTTAAACAGGCGTCACTGCCTTCAAACTATCAATTGTCATCTTAAACAGGCGTCACTGCCTTCAAACTAAGTTGATAGTTGAATCAATTGTCATCTTAAACAGGCGTCACTGCCTTCAAACTATCAATTGTCATCTTAAACAGGCGTCACTGCCTTCAAACTATCAATTGTCATCTTAAACAGGCGTCACTGCCTTCAAACTAAGTTGATAGTTGAATCAATTGTCATCTTAAACAGGCGTCACTGCCTTCAAACTATCAATTGTCATCTTAAACAGGCGTCACTGCCTTCAAACTATCAATTGTCATCTTAAACAGGCGTCACTGCCTTCAAACTATCAATTGTCATCTTAAACAGGCGTCACTGCCTTCAAACTAAGTTGATAGTTGAATCAATTGTCATCTTAAACAGGCGTCACTGCCTTCAAACTATCAATTGTCATCTTAAACAGGCGTCACTGCCTTCAAACTATCAATTGTCATCTTAAACAGGCGTCACTGCCTTCAAACTAAGTTGATAGTTGAATCAATTGTCATCTTAAACAGGCGTCACTGCCTTCAAACTATCAATTGTCATCTTAAACAGGCGTCACTGCCTTCAAACTATCAATTGTCATCTTAAACAGGCGTCACTGCCTTCAAACTAAGTTGATAGTTGAATCAATTGTCATCTTAAACAGGCGTCACTGCCTTCAAACTAAGTTGATAGTTGAATCAATTGTCATCTTAAACAGGCGTCACTGCCTTCAAACTAAGTTGATAGTTGAATCAATTGTCATCTTAAACAGGCGTCACTGCCTTCAAACTAAGTTGATAGTTGAATCAATTGTCATCTTAAACAGGCGTCACTGCCTTCAAACTATCAATTGTCATCTTAAACAGGCGTCACTGCCTTCAAACTATCAATTGTCATTTTAAACAGGCGTCACTGCCTTCAAACTAAGTTGATAGTTGAATCAATTGTCATCTTAAACAGGCGTCACTGCCTTCAAACTATCAATTGTCATCTTAAACAGGCGTCACTGCCTTCAAACTAAGTTGATAGTTGAATCAATTGTCATCTTAAACAGGCGTCACTGCCTTCAAACTATCAATTGTCATCTTAAACAGGCGTCACTGCCTTCAAACTAAGTTGATAGTTGAATCAATTGTCATCTTAAACAGGCGTCACTGCCTTCAAACTATCAATTGTCATCTTAAACAGGCGTCACTGCCTTCAAACTATCAATTGTCATCTTAAACAGGCGTCACTGCATTCAAACTAAGTTGATAGTTGAATCAATTGTCATCTTAAACAGGCGTCACTGCCTTCAAACTATCAATTGTCATCTTAAACAGGCGTCACTGCCTTCAAACTATCAATTGTCATCTTAAACAGGCGTCACTGCCTTCAAACTAAGTTGATAGTTGAATCAATTGTCATCTTAAACAGGCGTCACTGCCTTCAAACTATCAATTGTCATCTTAAACAGGCGTCACTGCCTTCAAACTATCAATTGTCATCTTAAACAGGCGTCACTGCCTTCAAACTAAGTTGATAGTTGAATCAATTGTCATCTTAAACAGGCGTCACTGCCTTCAAACTATCAATTGTCATCTTAAACAGGCGTCACTGCCTTCAAACTATCAATTGTCATCTTAAACAGGCGTCACTGCCTTCAAACTATCAATTGTCATCTTAAACAGGCGTCACTGCCTTCAAACTAAGTTGATAGTTGAATCAATTGTCATCTTAAACAGGCGTCACTGCCTTCAAACTATCAATTGTCATCTTAAACAGGCGTCACTGCCTTCAAACTAAGTTGATAGTTGAATCAATTGTCATCTTAAACAGGCGTCACTGCCTTCAAACTATCAATTGTCATCTTAAACAGGCGTCACTGCCTTCAAACTATCAATTGTCATCTTAAACAGGCGTCACTGCCTTCAAACTATCAATTGTCATCTTAAACAGGCGTCACTGCCTTCAAATTAAGTTGATAGTTGAATCAATTGTCATCTTAAACAGGCGTCACTGCCTTCAAACTAAGTTGATAGTTGAATCAATTGTCATCTTAAACAGGCGTCACTGCCTTCAAACTATCAATTGTCATCTTAAACAGGCGTCACTGCCTTCAAACTAAGTTGATAGTTGAATCAATTGTCATCTTAAACAGGCGTCACTGCCTTCAAACTATCAATTGTCATCTTAAACAGGCGTCACTGCCTTCAAACTATCAATTGTCATCTTAAACAGGCGTCACTGCCTTCAAACTATCAATTGTCATCTTAAACAGGCGTCACTGCCTTCAAACTATCAATTGTCATCTTAAACAGGCGTCACTGCCTTCAAACTAAGTTGATAGTTGAATCAATTGTCATCTTAAACAGGCGTCACTGCCTTCAAACTAAGTTGATAGTTGAATCAATTGTCATCTTAAACAGGCGTCACTGCCTTCAAACTATCAATTGTCATCTTAAACAGGCGTCACTGCCTTCAAACTATCAATTGTCATCTTAAACAGGCGTCACTGCCTTCAAACTATCAATTGTCATCTTAAACAGGCGTCACTGCCTTCAAACTATCAATTGTCATCTTAAACAGGCGTCACTGCCTTCAAACTAAGTTGATAGTTGAATCAATTGTCATCTTAAACAGGCGTCACTGCCTTCAAACTATCAATTGTCATCTTAAACAGGCGTCACTGCCTTCAAACTATCAATTGTCATCTTAAACAGGCGTCACTGCCTTCAAACTATCAATTGTCATCTTAAACAGGCGTCACTGCCTTCAAACTATCAATTGTCATCTTAAACAGGCGTCACTGCCTTCAAACTATCAATTGTCATCTTAAACAGGCGTCACTGCCTTCAAACTATCAATTGTCATCTTAAACAGGCGTCACTGCCTTCAAACTAAGTTGATAGTTGAATCAATTGTCATCTTAAACAGGCGTCACTGCCTTCAAACTATCAATTGTCATCTTAAACAGGCGTCACTGCCTTCAAACTATCAATTGTCATCTTAAACAGGCGTCACTGCCTTCAAACTATCAATTGTCATCTTAAACAGGCGTCACTGCCTTCAAACTATCAATTGTCATCTTAAACAGGCGTCACTGCCTTCAAACTATCAATTGTCATCTTAAACAGGCGTCACTGCCTTCAAACTATCAATTGTCATCTTAAACAGGCGTCACTGCCTTCAAACTAAGTTGATAGTTGAATCAATTGTCATCTTAAACAGGCGTCACTGCCTTCAAACTATCAATTGTCATCTTAAACAGGCGTCACTGCCTTCAAACTATCAATTGTCATCTTAAACAGGCGTCACTGCCTTCAAACTATCAATTGTCATCTTAAACAGGCGTCACTGCCTTCAAACTATCAATTGTCATCTTAAACAGGCGTCACTGCCTTCAAACTATCAATTGTCATCTTAAACAGGCGTCACTGCCTTCAAACTAAGTTGATAGTTGAATCAATTGTCATCTTAAACAGGCGTCACTGCCTTCAAACTATCAAATGTCATCTTAAACAGGCGTCACTGCCTTCAAACTATCAATTGTCATCTTAAACAGGCGTCACTGCCTTCAAACTATCAATTGTCATCTTAAACAGGCGTCACTGCCTTCAAACTAAGTTGATAGTTGAATCAATTGTCATCTTAAACAGGCGTCACTGCCTTCAAACTATCAATTGTCATCTTAAACAGGCGTCACTGCCTTCAAACTATCAATTGTCATCTTAAACAGGCGTCACTGCCTTCAAACTATCAATTGTCATCTTAAACAGGCGTCACTGCCTTCAAACTATCAATTGTCATCTTAAACAGGCGTCACTGCCTTCAAACTAAGTTGATAGTTGAATCAATTGTCATCTTAAACAGGCGTCACTGCCTTCAAACTATCAATTGTCATCTTAAACAGGCGTCACTGCCTTCAAACTATCAATTGTCATCTTAAACAGGCGTCACTGCCTTCAAACTATCAATTGTCATCTTAAACAGGCGTCACTGCCTTCAAACTATCAATTGTCATCTTAAACAGGCGTCACTGCCTTCAAACTATCAATTGTCATCTTAAACAGGCGTCACTGCCTTCAAACTATCAATTGTCATCTTAAACAGGCGTCACTGCCTTCAAACTATCAATTGTCATCTTAAACAGGCGTCACTGCCTTCAAACTATCAATTGTCATCTTAAACAGGCGTCACTGCCTTCAAACTAAGTTGATAGTTGAATCAATTGTCATCTTAAACAGGCGTCACTGCCTTCAAACTATCAATTGTCATCTTAAACAGGCGTCACTGCCTTCAAACTATCAATTGTCATCTTAAACAGGCGTCACTGCCTTCAAACTATCAATTGTCATCTTAAACAGGCGTCACTGCCTTCAAACTAAGTTGATAGTTGAATCAATTGTCATCTTAAACAGGCGTCACTGCCTTCAAACTATCAATTGTCATCTTAAACAGGCGTCACTGCCTTCAAACTATCAATTGTCATCTTAAACAGGCGTCACTGCCTTCAAACTATCAATTGTCATCTTAAACAGGCGTCACTGCCTTCAAACTATCAATTGTCATCTTAAACAGGCGTCACTGCCTTCAAACTATCAATTGTCATCTTAAACAGGCGTCACTGCCTTCAAACTATCAATTGTCATCTTAAACAGGCGTCACTGCCTTCAAACTAAGTTGATAGTTGAATCAATTGTCATCTTAAACAGGCGTCACTGCCTTCAAACTATCAATTGTCATCTTAAACAGGCGTCACTGCCTTCAAACTAAGTTGATAGTTGAATCAATTGTCATCTTAAACAGGCGTCACTGCCTTCAAACTATCAATTGTCATCTTAAACAGGCGTCACTGCCTTCAAACTATCAATTGTCATCTTAAACAGGCGTCACTGCCTTCAAACTATCAATTGTCATCTTAAACAGGCGTCACTGCCTTCAAACTATCAATTGTCATCTTAAACAGGCGTCACTGCCTTCAAACTATCAATTGTCATCTTAAACAGGCGTCACTGCCTTCAAACTATCAATTGTCATCTTAAACAGGCGTCACTGCCTTCAAACTAAGTTGATAGTTGAATCAATTGTCATCTTAAACAGGCGTCACTGCCTTCAAACTATCAATTGTCATCTTAAACAGGCGTCACTGCCTTCAAACTATCAATTGTCATCTTAAACAGGCGTCACTGCCTTCAAACTATCAATTGTCATCTTAAACAGGCGTCACTGCCTTCAAACTAAGTTGATAGTTGAATCAATTGTCATCTTAAACAGGCGTCACTGCCTTCAAACTATCAATTGTCATCTTAAACAGGCGTCACTGCCTTCAAACTATCAATTGTCATCTTAAACAGGCGTCACTGCCTTCAAACTATCAATTGTCATCTTAAACAGGCGTCACTGCCTTCAAACTATCAATTGTCATCTTAAACAGGCGTCACTGCCTTCAAACTAAGTTGATAGTTGAATCAATTGTCATCTTAAACAGGCGTCACTGCCTTCAAACTATCAATTGTCATCTTAAACAGGCGTCACTGCCTTCAAACTATCAATTGTCATCTTAAACAGGCGTCACTGCCTTCAAACTATCAATTGTCATCTTAAACAGGCGTCACTGCCTTCAAACTATCAATTGTCATCTTAAACAGGCGTCACTGCCTTCAAACTATCAATTGTCATCTTAAACAGGCGTCACTGCCTTCAAACTATCAATTGTCATCTTAAACAGGCGTCACTGCCTTCAAACTAAGTTGATAGTTGAATCAATTGTCATCTTAAACAGGCGTCACTGCCTTCAAACTATCAATTGTCATCTTAAACAGGCGTCACTGCCTTCAAACTAAGTTGATAGTTGAATCAATTGTCATCTTAAACAGGCGTCACTGCCTTCAAACTATCAATTGTCATCTTAAACAGGCGTCACTGCCTTCAAACTATCAATTGTCATCTTAAACAGGCGTCACTGCCTTCAAACTATCAATTGTCATCTTAAACAGGCGTCACTGCCTTCAAACTATCAATTGTCATCTTAAACAGGCGTCACTGCCTTCAAACTATCAATTGTCATCTTAAACAGGCGTCACTGCCTTCAAACTATCAATTGTCATCTTAAACAGGCGTCACTGCCTTCAAACTAAGTTGATAGTTGAATCAATTGTCATCTTAAACAGGCGTCACTGCCTTCAAACTATCAATTGTCATCTTAAACAGGCGTCACTGCCTTCAAACTATCAATTGTCATCTTAAACAGGCGTCACTGCCTTCAAACTATCAATTGTCATCTTAAACAGGCGTCACTGCCTTCAAACTAAGTTGATAGTTGAATCAATTGTCATCTTAAACAGGCGTCACTGCCTTCAAACTATCAATTGTCATCTTAAACAGGCGTCACTGCCTTCAAACTATCAATTGTCATCTTAAACAGGCGTCACTGCCTTCAAACTATCAATTGTCGTCTTAAACAGGCGTCACTGCCTTCAAACTATCAATTGTCATCTTAAACAGGCGTCACTGCCTTCAAACTATCAATTGTCATCTTAAACAGGCGTCACTGCCTTCAAACTATCAATTGTCATCTTAAACAGGCGTCACTGCCTTCAAACTAAGTTGATAGTTGAATCAATTGTCATCTTAAACAGGCGTCACTGCCTTCAAACTATCAATTGTCATCTTAAACAGGCGTCACTGCCTTCAAACTATCAATTGTCATCTTAAACAGGCGTCACTGCCTTCAAACTATCAATTGTCATCTTAAACAGGCGTCACTGCCTTCAAACTATCAATTGTCATCTTAAACAGGCGTCACTGCCTTCAAACTAAGTTACGAAAAGTTTCAAGTTATAATTTTCTCTTCTTTCTAAAAACTCTTGAGAAAAATCTGGATATTTTTATTATATCCCATAGATTTGGCTCAAGACAAGTCTCAACGAACCTCTTAAGAATTTGTTCATAGGATGCAAAGTGAAGCTGACTGGTGCAGTTCACCAATTCACCTCCCCTCATTAACATTTGTGGCAATCAACGCTTATTTGTAACTTTCATACAAACCAAAACTTTCTTGGGACACTTTTGGCAATAATTCCACTTTGTTATTTTATTTAGCGGTTTTCCACCCTCCCCCTTGAAGCAGCGCAAATCCAACCGCTCGCTCGAGACATTGCACCGCCTTCGAGTGCTGCTTTGAGTTGGAGAAGCAGTTCGCAGCCGCACACCAACTTTCTGGTCTTGTCTTGAACTGCAAATTGAATTTAAAACCAGACCCGGAAAAAAAACCAGGCCACATTTTTTAACACCTCATGAATTGGGCTTTTTTTCACTTTGAAACCGCAACTCTTTTTCGAATCTCAAAAAAATCGAAGAAAAAAGAGCTGAACCTTTTGAACAAGAGCTATGTTTTCCGATTTAACTAACATCCCTCTAAAACACGGCCTATCATGATGAATACTTTCCGGTACTTCTAAGGTCAAATTATATTTTACCACGAAACAATCGAATACTGTACCTTTGTGGTGAGGGAGTGGGCCAGAGCCGAAAGAGCATGCGCATCTTGCTCGTGCCATAGAGCCGTAGACAACATCTCCATTCCATCCACTCGGTGTGGGTACAATCTACGATATTCCTGCAACACTCCCAATTGAGCGGTGCATTTCACAACTTGTAAAAAACGGGACCGTTCATCCGCGAAAACCATTCTGGTGCAGTTAACGATAATTAAAAGTATTCCACTACAAGTGAAAATACAATAAATATTCGCTTAAAAGATCTGTTCAAGCCAGGTTGTTTCACCCGCTGAAAAAGCGTGTTTATCCAAATTACTAATGGTTGAGGAACGGTGAGAGCGTGTAATATAAATAAGAGGATTCAGGCGATCAAAGCATTTTTATGACCTGCTTTATTAAATATGTAGTGGATAGATTTGCGCATAGATATAACCCGCAGTGCGGGTTTGAGATATACACTGATTCAAACATTAAACTGAAGAGATATACACTGATTCAAACATTAAACTGAAGAGATATACACTGATTCAAACATTAAACTGAAGAGATATACACTGATTCAAACATTAAACTGAAGAGATATACACTGATTCAAACATTAAACTGAAGAGATATACACTGATTCAAACATTAAACTGAAGAGATATACACTGATTCAAACATTAAACTGAAGAGACCTCGAGCAGCCTCCTCGCTTCATAATACTCACTTTTCTCGATATGCAATCGAGCTTTCATGATCGTCACCTGAAAAATATATCAATTAGTAGATCATCAAACTTATTCAACGACCGCCAAAAAAATTTGAACCACATGTGTCTTTTTTTACTGTAAACTAATTTTAAACACACTCGTTAATTTTTTTCATGTTATCTTTTTGGCTCAAGCGTAATTTTCGAAATTGTTTTTGCCTTTCATTAATCTTTCAAAATCGAAGATGATCTCCGCCGAAATTACATTAAATTTTTGTCCTTGAAAATTAAAATTTTAGGTCCTATTATAGACATTCAAATGCTCAGTTATACAGTTTTAAGGCAGTGACGCCTAGATAAGATGACAATTGATTACACCATCGCAGGGAAAAAGCTGGTCCATCGGGCAGGAACGAACCCACCTTTTTCTCGGATAGTATAGTTCTTCAAAGGAGGGCGATGCCGGACTGGCCTGGGCATGCCACCGG
This sequence comes from Allodiplogaster pararmata, assembly GCA_964056735.1. Taxonomy (NCBI): domain Eukaryota; kingdom Metazoa; phylum Nematoda; class Chromadorea; order Rhabditida; family Diplogasteridae; genus Allodiplogaster; species Allodiplogaster pararmata. The sequence continues at coordinate 12,742,203 of OZ057407.1, forward strand.
ATAAAACATCAGCCGATACTCCCCTATACTTTGTAATGGCGAGTCCAGGTGCCAGTAAAATAGCCTCTTGCCCTTCTCCGGTTAACGAATGGGTCTCGCGAAGAGGATCGCCGACTGCGGTGCGAGTGTAGACGGAGAAAATTTCTCCGGACTCAAAAGGATCCTCACCAACCTATCCCAAAGGACTCCGCTCGACAGGACCTATGGGCCAACAACAACAACAACAACCTTTCTCTTCTCAATACAGAAGCAAACGCCTTACCATTACACCACGGTGACACGTTGCTATTATGTTCGATAGTGCTATATATCGAAGGCTCCATTGGCTCGCTTATTTAGTCACGCATGCTAATTAAGCGAAAGTGTTGTGAATGGAGCATAACTACAGAATTCACAATCAGATCATAAGAGTGATAGAAAATGGATTATAAATCTTCGAATGCTCGGTTACCCAGTTAAAAGGCAGTGGCGTCTTTCCTATCAAACTTTAGTTAGTTAACACATAAATGAATCATTGATGGAAAAGAAAACTTAATGATTATGAAGAAAAAATCAATGAGTGAATTGATTGTACAATGTCATTAGAGAAAAAAAACCATAAAACAAAAGAATAAATAAATATTAGATTTACGCATACCTGAACCAATGAACTCAACGATGAAGGCAACAAGTCGATATACTCTGTCACCTTCCTCAGCTGTAAACATTCAACTTCAATCTTCTCTTTCATAAATTTAGTGTGACAGTATCACAAAACTCTGTAATAATTAGTATGCACCGCCAATATTTCACTTTGTCTACACCACCGGACGCTACCACTTCAGGCTATGAAACTAAACGCATCAACTAAACGGTTTGAAAGCTGTTTTTTCAGACTATGTGTATACTTCTTTTCGATCGAACGAGATGATCTTCATTACCGTTTTTTTTTTGTTGTTGTTTAAATTAGAGCTTTCTAATCAAATTGTCAGATCTACCTAATCTGGACACCCCCCGTCAGACGACCACTTTCGATAGACAAGACCGGTCCTCAATATACGCAATATTTGCATAAGATGCCATGCATGCACGCACGTACGTACGAACGGACGCCTGAATCAGACTACAAACTTCAAAAGATATGATGGCTCTTTCTCTTTCCAAACAAAAAAAAAGTGAAAAAACGGCCCTTATTCGATTTTCCATTCAACGCGTCGCGGTTTAAAACTAATTTCAAATCCGCCGCCATTTTAGCCACGTTGAGGCGGGACCGTTTTAAGTAATAAAAATTCGTCGAAACTTAATTTATCTTTTCTCCATTGGCTGACGGGAGGTGTCTGGATAAACTTATTTCCACTGAGATTCATAGATTTCAGAAAAAAACTATTCAACTTCTCTCGTAATCTGATCAATTTGTAATCCCCTCTTGGCATGTCCTTTCCACAGCTCATTACAAGACCAGGGTGTTTCTTACCACCCGCATAATTTTTCTCAAGCGCATAGATTTCAAGAATTTAGGAGTTTGGAATTTTTTCTTCAAATATTTGAATTTTCTTAGGTAAAAATCGAAACTTTCTTCTTTCGAGTGCATAGATTTGCATGTTTTTCAGACTTTTTTTCTTCACCCGCAGTGCGGGTGAAAGAAACACCCTGCTTAAGACATTAAAAAATTAAATAATTACAAAATTATCAAAAAAATATGATCCATAATAGAACAATATCACTCCTACGCAAAAGACGTAATGGACATGAGAAAAATCAAGAATATACAGAGTGGAAGGGGAGAGAGTAAGAGAGATAAATGAAAAGAGAGCCATAGAGAGAGATAGAAAAAAGAAATAGAGAGAAAGAGGAAATAGACAGTAATATAGATAGAAAAAGAGACAAAGAAGGGAGAAGACTGACATCATATTGGCAGAGTTGTTCCTGAATAGAGGCGAGTGCGCGGAGGGACTTGAAGATGGCGAGAGTGTTGCATACTGGAGAGGCCGGAGGAGGAGAGGGACAAGAGAGAGAAGTTAACGAGGATGAAGGAGTCAATGGATTACCGATCGACACTGAAAAGTAGCCAGCTTTATTTATAAGCTTTTTAAAAATTTTTTAGAGAAGACAGCTTAGGAAGAGACTTCAAACATATTACTTCCTGCGCAATTCATTACTTTTTATTCATATCTTTCTTGAAGCGAATTGCATACGGCCATAGCTCACCAAAATGTGCTGAAAAAAAACTTTTCCGGGCGGCCGACCGGGCGATCCTTGTACAAGGAGGGAAGTGGGGGGTCAACCACAAATGTATTTTTTCTCCGTTTTACCCAATCTTACCCGTCCCACCAACAAATTTTCCTTTAAGGATTTTTTAGGCCGGTAATTTTTATATGCACTCGATATGTCTTCTGCTACGTTAATAAGTTATATTTCTTCATCTGTAAAACACTTTTTATGGAATACAGGGCGGGTGACCGAGAGAAATTTCGCAAGTTTGGTGAGCTGTGGCATACGGCTCTAAACAACTTTAATTAGCATTAACACAATACTGTAGTAGTTGTGAGGAAATGCTTTTAAGTAGAGTGGCATCATGTGTTAATATAGTAAATTAAAGATTAGAACTTCTACTACGTGAGGTAGATCAAAACAATAGTAACAACAAAAAATCAATAATACACGGCGATCGAAAAGCGAAAAATCAAGTGGGTCGTAGCGAAACCTGTCTCGGTGTGCGTGTTTCGTTGAGAAGCGGTGGATTGTCTGCTGCCTCCTCTGGCTGCTGCTGTCGAGAAACTCCGCCCACTCGTGCTGTTTGAGTTTCGCGAGGTGAGTGGCTGCTTCTCCGTCTTCCGCTTCGGCGACCGCGACTCCGCCTCGATCGTTCGGGAGGCGGAGCGACCAGACGAGGCTTTCGTGAAGCGAGAGAAAGGAGGCCGGCTGCAAATACTCAAGCGTCTTCTTTCGAAACGTTCTGTTCATTCTTCATTTCACCATGTGGAAATAGGTCTTCATTTACAAGACTCAAGTTTAGGCCTCTACTTTTGGGATGACTTTTTACAAAGAGGGAAAACAAGTTTATGGAAGACGCAGCAATTATACGCCATAAAAACATATGGCAAGATGGAAAGAATTGTTATTAGAAGCTTCTTTGAAAGAACACTCAACTCTCTCGGCGCCAGGGGTTATTTAGTCATGTCCGGTCGCCTGTAGGCGGGCGTTTGTCTTTTGACTCATAAAGGGGGGACCCTTATGTGAAATTTTTGTATTCTTCCAAAAAGGGTGAAAATTTTTCAAAAACTTTTTATCTCATAGAATTTGAACTTGAAAATTTTTTTCTTGATGTAAAGCAAGTGTATGTATACAAAAATTTTCGCGTCCGGCGGGCGTCTGTAGAATTTTCCGACCAACTAAAAATCCCTTACTCGGTGCGTACAAACATCACTCACGCCAGCCTCATCTAACGCTTGATCCTTTCCTTCATATCATCAACTCCTTCCAATCCTCGACCATGAGTTACCTGCACTCGTTCCTCGGAGCATGGGCTTAGAATAATAAGAAGTGGGACAAAAGTGCAAGTAATACTCGTTTTCTCACTCGAGCAACTCTCTTTGTTTTGAATTTTAAGACAAAAAAATAGCCTCTCACACACCTATAAGCGTTCTCCGCATCATTAGTGTACAGTCGGGCGCTTCTCCTCTGCTCTATTACACTCGGAGTTGTCTTCTTGGAATGTCTTTTCGGCGCACCAGTGCTCGGCTTCAGAATGCTCGCAGATATCACAGAGGGAGTCTTATAAGACGGGTCGTTCTCTTCTCTGTAATCATTAATTGTCAAGAGATAACACCTGAACTTCAAATATATTCTAGATAAAACCTCTCCGTTTTGTCCTTCTTCATTCGAAGTCTACAACATATCTCTTCTATTCTCTCTCAACCAACTTCTTATAATTATCGAACCCACCTAAACTGGCGGTTGACTTTTAATTTTGAACAGTTCAGGTTACTTCTATTTTTTTACCATTTATCATTTTGCTAAAAAAAAATTTTAAAAAATGTTTACCAGGGAAAATAGCAAACGGTAGGTTTTCACCATCCAACCGTTGTTAGAAAACTAATCGCTTGGTTAGACTACACGCATACGAAAGTGCGTAATCCTTCAGAAAATCAGATTCTCTACCTAAAAATCTTTCGCGAGTGAGATGGAATTGAAAAGGCCTAACTTCTTCTGTTCCTTATCCGAGTCATCCGCTTCAACGTTCTCGCTGGAGCAGTCGGGCGTGGTGTAGTAGTTGCACACAGACGTCCCGCCAAGGTGCAGGAACTCCTAAGCAGAACAAAATTGCCTACTGTAAATTTGAATGACTAAAAAATTGTGAAATCAATCCGAGGATCGTTAAATTTAGCGTAAATTTGCGAAAACATATTTTTCGCGTTTTCTCATTCGGAAAAAAGTTATTATTATTATTATTTGATAACATGGAAGACTACAGAATACTAATCTAAATAATTGTGAATGAGTCCAACAGGAAAGGTGAGACCCGTTTCCTGCATTAGATTGTGCTTAGTGAGAACCTTACAAATGTTGTATACCGAGGTCATCCACACTTGTCAAAAAACAAGCCGACCGCTGAATTGAGCGAGTGGCCTAGAATAATGAGGCGAGCCAGAGCTGAAGGGTAGTGAAGCGAAAGACGTTGTGCCAAACAAAGTGTCGAGACTCGCTCGCTTCACCTTTTCTGAGCCCCGTTTGAATGAGCGGTGGAATAAAAAAAACTGCAGGCGACCTTAAGTTGGAAAAACTTATCGGAAATACCAACTTGGACAGAAGACCAGTGAAGTGGATTAATTGCCAAAGCTGACGCTGCAGTCTTTAAAGCACATTCCTCCCGACCTGTGCGGCTGCAAAATTTTTGTTTGCGTTTGTTCAAGTGAAAAAACAAGTTCGCGCAGGGTTCTTCCCACTTTCTTCAACACCGACAAGAATGTGTTGCATTTTTTTGCAACACCATTGTCCTAAGAGCCATCAATCATAGCTGCACTTCGCAGCAATCAGGGCTCTTTTCTCTCTCCCTCGCTCTTTTCTCTTTCTTTATATCTTTCTCTTGCTTCCCTTTTTTCTCTCCCTCTTTTCTCTCCTTCTTTTTCTCACCTTCTAGAAGGGGGGGCGGAGCCCAAACCTTCTTGATCGTCCTTCCCTGTATGTTTCTTGTCGCCTTTAATCTTTGAATGTCTGTTCTATTATATATCGTTTAGTAAGGCATAGATGCTTTTCTAATCACTTCTCCTTGCTAACAGTGTTCGAATAAAGTTGCTTTCGAGACACTGTGTTGCTTGAGCAAGTCAGGGTCGGGACACAAACTGCTTTTAAGGCGAGCAAATTCTACACACAAAACAAAATCCACATTTGGTGCATCGGCCGAATTGGAGGAAGTCCGCGTGGCAAGCAGTCTTGGTAAGAAGGATCTCTGAATCCTAGAAAAAAGGGTCTCTGAACCCACGGAAAGAAAAAAGGGTCTCTGAACCCAAGGGTCTCTGAACCCAGGGTCTCTGAACCCGCGGAAGAAAAGGGTCTCTGAACCCGCGGAAGAAAAGGGTCTCTGAACCCGCGGAAGAAAAGGGTCTCTGAACCCGCGGAAGAAAAGGGTCTCTGAACCCGTGGAAGAAAAGGGTCTCCGAACCCGCGGAAGAATAAGGGTCTCTGAACCCGCAGAAAGAAACAAGGAGAGGGTCTCCGTACCCAGAGAGAAGAGAAAAAGGTCTCCGTACCCAAAGGCAAAGAAAGATCTCTAAACTCAAAAAGGGGCTCTCTACCCTTAGTCGAGACACAATCTCAGCATAGTGAAGCTGCGATTGCGAAATCTTCGACAAAAATACTCTTGCACATCATGACTAGGTCATCACATATTGCAAGAGAATATGTCCTGAAGCTGGATAACCAGCAAGAAAACGCCATCGCTCTCGACAAAAAGATCAGTCCCGAGTTGAAAGAATTGGTAGAAAATGAGCTTGCGGTATATAAATACCCAGTCGATCTACTCAGACAAATGCGTACAAGCCTCAAAAGAAGACTTTTGGAGGCGAAAACAATTCAGGACAAAATGATGCAATCATCAGAGCAGTGGGACAATTCTATTGAATCACTGGAAGATGAAGAAGAACAAGAGAATGCAGTCAAAGAAAAACACTCTTACACCCAGACTGAAAAACATCTGAAAGTTCTCGAATTCATTGCATCATTCATAGAAAAAGGACACTTTTCCGTCGAGACCATCACTGATCGCATCAATGAAATCAGTGATGAAGAAATAGCATCTGAGCGTAGAGATGCTCTCAAAAGAATCTCAGACGAAAGCGATATGAGTAATCCCTGTGCCACTTTGCAAAGTATAAACAAAGGGCAGTCTGCACTCTCCCATTCAAAAGAAAGTGTCCGGGGAAAAGAAATAGTGCAGGAAGAGAAAAACTGAAAATCTGATGAAGAGATCAGACATGATGGTAAAAAGATTACCATCACTCCAGAGGGAGACACGAGAGGAATAAAACAGGCCCACTCAGAAAGAGAAACAGAGAAAATTCCTGCCACCTATCAAAGGCCACCAGAAGAAAGATCATACGGAACACACGAAGGCGATCATACGAAAGTACCGCAACTGACGATTCCGATCTTTAAGGGAGAATTGCTAGAATATCAAGTATTCCGGTCGCACTTCAAACTAGCGATAGATTCAAGCAGGAATCTGAGCCAAGAAGGCAAATTTCTCCCCCTACGCTCCTACCTCACCGGTGAGCCGCTGGACATGATCAAACACCTGCAACCGACTGCGAGTAATTATGAACTCGCATTGCAAAGGCTTGAGAGAGCCTATGGAAATCCAGAACTGCAGATGGAGCAGATCAGAAACAAACTGATAAAAATTCAGTTTGAAAACACTTCCTCAAAAGCACAGCTACAGGCAACCAGAGAAATGCTGAGTTTAGTTGAGGTACTAGAAACGAAAGATGAAAGTGCGGATGCAAACACATTCTTGGCGAAAGAATTGATAATGAAATTCCCCGAGAACACCAGAACAGAAGCAACTAAATGGAGGCTCTACATGAAGCCATTTAGTGTCAAAGCTCTGTTGCTCAAGATTGAAAAGAAGCTCGCAATGAATACTCTCGTGGAAGACTACACGAGACCTGTTGAACGAGACGCCGCTGGCAAAGACCAGAGAGAAAGGTGCAAGCAAGTGCACGTGGTACAAGTGGACATAGAAGAGTCGAAGAAATGCCTCTTCTGCAAAAAACATTCATTCGCTACATCACACAGCTGTAGAACGGTGCCAGTAGAGCAACGTAAGCAGATCTTCGTTCGGAAAGGATGGTGCTTTAGGTGTGCCAAACAAGGACACGGTGCAACCAACTGTTCTGAAAAATGCGCAAAATGCGGCAAGCAACACCACGTAACATTGTGTTCGCATTACAAAAGTTCCGGAAGTTCGAATACTGTCCAAAGTGGGCAGCCACACAATTTTCCGCAACGCTTGGAAAGGTCATTCAAGCCTTACCATAATGAGAGAGGTAGAAGCCAGTATAATGTTTCAAGGGGACAAATGCAAACTGCATCGTCTCATCCGGAACAAGTCTACGGTCCTGGTAACGGAGCAAGACAGACAAGCTTCGGTTATACGCAGCCTCCTCCGTTCCTTCCTTTGCAAAATCAGAATCCCTCATCATTAACCGTGGGAGCAGCCCATGAGTTCACCGAAAAGGGAGTGCGCATGAGTCGCTCGAGACTGATGCTGATGGACGTGCAAATCAAGCCAATGGGTTCAGAGCAATGGCACACGGTGCAAGCAATGCTCGATGACGGAGCATGCGCAAGCCTCATAAGCGAGACTCTGGTGGAAAAGCTAAAAATGAGAACAACAGCGATTTCTCCGATCACAGTCGTGGGGGTGGGAGGAAGCTCCTCCGGAGCCCGGATCTCGAAAGAATCGAGATTTGAAATCAGAGCAGGAGAAAAGATCCTCAAAGTCAAGGCTTACCCGCATCCGGAGCCATTGATAATGGAGCAAAATAATCTTGAACTGAGTACGAAAGACAAAAAGTTCATAAAGAAGAATAACTTGAAGTTGGCAAGTTATGAAGAAGGCAAACAGCCACAGTTGTTGATTGGAGGAAATCTGAGCATCGAGTTGCTGCAGATAAATACCAAAAGATTGCCAAGCGGACTACTGCTGGTCCCATCAAGGACGGGGTACGTTCCGTACGGACAACAATACAACCAAGAAGGTTGGGCCGCAAAACAAAGTGTCGCGATGTTCTCTCTGAAAGAAGAATCAGAATTGAAAGAAGACACTCCTGAGCAATACACACTGAGTGTACAAGCAGAGTATCAGCGGACGGAAGAAGAAATTGACCATGGAGAGCTCGGAAGGGCAGTCAAAAACTTCTTAGCCATTGAAGAAGAGCAAGAAAACACGGAAGAAGCACTGTCAGAAAACGAGAAAGTCGAGACAAAGTTCATGAAAACTTCAATGAAGAATGAAGACGGAACTTGGATGGTTGAATGGCCCATCAAACAAGAAGTTGCATACCAACTGGGCTCGAACTTCTACGTGGCACTGGAGAATCTTGCGCGTAGCAAGTATCTGAAAAATGAAGAGACTTACTCCAAAGCAGAAAACATCTTTCAAGAGCAGTTGAGGCTAGGGCACATCGAAGAAGTGCAAGCTGATGAAACAAGTGTGGGCTTGGTGTACTATAGTCCGCATTTGCCAGTGATAAAGGAGGAAAAGCAATCCACGAAAGTGAGGATAGTTTACAATGCCTCGAGCAGACAAAAGTGCATGTTGAGTGCCAATGACATCATGCACGCAGGTCCTAACTTGTTACAAACCATTCCGTGCTTGATGATGAGAGCAAGAGAACAACCATTCCTACTCTCGGGAGATGTTGAGAAAGCATTTCATCAAATCAAACTGTACAAGAAGGACAGAGACTTGACACGATTCCTTCAGCACTTATACTCCCCAGAATGCTGGCCAGTGACGGCCGCAGCTCTCATTGGAGTGATCTCTTACTCCATCTTCCTGACTCTGTGCATATTGGTGTACATGATCTGCAACACACCATTCAGATTGAGCACCCCCGTGACAAAGGCGTGTCAAATCAACAAAATTTGTCTGAAACTTCTCACGCGTATTATACTCTGTCCATTCCGACTTTTTCGGTGGGTGGCAGTGGCTGTGTGACAAAAATGCTACAGCCCGAACAGAGAAACGCAAGTGAACAGGAAGAAATGGAAAAGAGAGCAGATAGCTTACAGACTAATGGTCATCATGTTACTATGCTACATGACAGGTAGTGCAAACTGTTGCCAAGATGTTGTTCTAATAGCAAGCGAGTATGAAAGATGTCAAAACCAGGCATGCTCCAACGAAAGCCATGTTATAATGACAATCAACCCAATCACCAAAGAAGCATGCATCGCTGTCAAGAACGCTGACGAAGAAATAATAGGTCAGATCAAGATAACAATGATGGCAGTCACAGAGAAGTGCCAACGAAAAGCTTTAGGCTACCATCGCGAAGTCGATGTCAATGTAGCGAGCTCAAAAAGGTGTTATTGGGCAGGAAGCTGCACGGCGGATAAGTGTGCGAGTATTCTCCCGTCAGATTCAATTCCAGAACTGTCACATGTGAAGCACTACCCAGGTCACACATATTGCTCCGAAAGTTGTGGAGGATACCAGTGCCTCTGTCTCCTATCCAGAAATGGTTGCATGTTCTACAAGACCTATGCAATACCTGTTTCAGAGAAGGTATATGAGACATTCGAATGCTCAGAATGGACCCCAGACCTCTTGCTATCAATTGAAGTGACTCGAGGCAACCATACTGCAGTGAAGGAGATTCATCTTAGACAAAGCTGGAAGAAAACAGTAGAAGGACACACAGTCGAACTACTCTCACTGAATGAACCTTACATTCGCACGAGAAACAATTTCTTCATCTCGGACGGAAAGAGAACAGCTACTTCTGAAAAGCCCATCTCTCCAATACTGAACTGTGCATCAGTAGAGGCAGCACGCGACTTGAACTGTACAGTCAGAGAAGTTTGCAATTGTAGAGCGGCTATTGAGAGACCAAATTGTGACTGTGAAGATTACAAGTTGGAAGCCCTCTATCAGACGGAAACAACTCTTCCGGTTCACTTTCTAACGTATTCAGTTTTTGGAGACAGGGAGATTTACATGAATGTGGAAAGTGAGACAACTGCTCAAATCGCCCTGAAACTCGATAAAGGGAGATTCAGTCATATTCAGGAGGTCAACAGTCCGTGCCAAGTGAAGGTGAACTCTGTTGAGGGGTGCTATAATTGCGCCACGGGAGCAGTTACAAAATTCACATGCACAGTGAAGAGCAGTCAAGTAGTAGTAGTGACCTGCGAAGAAAATGCATTCTCTATTCCATGTGGACCAGAAGGTATAAACTCGGAAAGAATACTTGCTTTCAGTACCAAAAGAGTTCAAGAGAATTGCAATGTGTCATGCAGTGAATCTGTTCTCATACAAGGAACGTTATACAATGACGGACCTTCATTGAAAGACATATACCGAGCAGTTATGTCCGGAGAAACTGGCGAACTTGATGTTCCTGACTTCTATCACTTCATTGAAGTCATCTCAAGTAAATGGAGAACAATACTGTCACTGGTCGCAGTTTTCTTCGTTTTGGTATGTACTACAGCAGCATTTGTTTATGTGGCTCCAATATGCCGGATGCTACTCAGATCAAAGAGGAACTCTACTAAGAAACATATGTGAATCGAGGAGAGCAGCTTGTGGAGGGATCATCACGTCTCTGAGGACGAAGATGAGAGGGAGAGACAGGAAATCATCAAATCATGTTATGTTCGAATTGTATTCGATTTTTGTGTTTGTTTTTTAGAGGCTAGACATTCTTTGTTTGTCATCAGAAGATTTTTCTTTTAATATTTCTATTTACCTTCCATTCCTATTAATTTTGATTTGAATGTTTATCTTTGAATTTAGTTCTCATTGGATAAAATTTTGATGTTCTCTTTAAATCATTTATTTCTATTTTCTATTTCTTAATGCTCTAATCAATTATTTCCATTTTTCATGCCTTCTTCTTGCTTGGGAGTGGCAGAATGTTGCAATTTTTTGCAACACCATTGTCCTAAGAGCCATCAATCATAGCTGCACTTCGCAGCAACCAGGGCTCTTTTCTCTCTCCCTCGCTCTTTTCTCTTTCTTTATATCTTTCTCTTGCTTCCCTTTTTTCTCTCCCTCTTTTCTCTCCTTCTTTTTCTCACCTTCTAGAAGGGGGGCGGAGCCCAAACCTTCTTGATCGTCCTTCCCTGTATGTTTCTTGTCGCCTTTAATCTTTGAATGTCTGTTCTATTATATATCGTTTAGTAAGGCATAGATGCTTTTCTAATCACTTCTCCTTGCTAACAGTGTTCGAATAAAGTTGCTTTCGAGACACTGTGTTGCTTGAGCAAGTCAGGGTCGGGACACAAACTGCTTTTAAGGCGAGCAAATTCTACACACACAAAAAAATCCACAAAGACGCTGCAGTCTTTAAAGCACATTCCTCTTTAAAGCACATGACCTGTGCGGCTGCAAAAATTTTTTTTGCGTTTGTTCAAGTGAAAAAACAAGTTCGCGCAGGGTTCTTCCCACTTTCTTCAACACCGACAAGAATGTGACCCGTTTGAACAGGTACAGTATCATGAGACACACACTCTCTACTTTTCTGTGTTATTCTGATGAGATGCTTTTTTATTGCTTTTCTTTTTGATGCTTTTCTGAACCTTCTGTCTTAATCTTTTTCTGCGATTCGGTTTTAGTTCAATCTCGAGTTTGATTTTTTTGGGGTTGAGTGGCGGATACTTACATAAACCCATTTGGAACGACACATAATATCCCTGGCTGCAAATTGTCAATTGTCCCTGAATTGACTAGTCATCAAAGGCGGAGTTTCCATTAGCACCTAGCAACATGAACCCCGCACTGAATATCGTTCTTTGAGACTTGCATCCTCAGTTTGAGTTACCTGCACTTGAAAAACAGCTGAAAAACGACCGCTCACTTGAGCGAAAATCTATAATAATGGTAAGCGAGCGAGAAGTGAAGGTCAAAGAAGAGAGATTGGGGAATAGAGGTTGAGACTGTTCGTACTGGCACTTCTTCCTAATCTAGTACTCTGCCCCTCTTAATGATAGTTTTGTTCTACTGTTCAAGTTTTGACAAGCGCAGGTGATTTGTGAATCAAAGGACCGGAACTGTTAGCACTTTGAAAATTTCCGGAAATCATCATAGCTCAACTATTGTTGGTCATTTTTGTAATTATTATAGTGTTAGTGGAGAGGAAATTAGTTGTTCAGCATTAGATTGTGATAAAACACTGTCTATACGATAATCACAAGAGTCTGTTTCGCCCCTGCTTAGAAAGACTCCTGTGCTCTCTGGGCGTGGCTCATCAGTGAGATCCCAGAGAGTACACATAAGGTTTTTATAAAGGGTAATGAGGTATACAAAACAAGAATAAAAGAAAAGAAAAATAAGTTAGGTGTTAAACAAAGAAAAAAACCTAAATAATCATATGTATATAATAATTTAGAGAGTCTAAGTAGAAGAAAAAGATCGTTCTTCGGGTGAAATAGTCTGCAATAAAAAGAAGCGATTTAGTGGTAAATAGCAGAGAAGAAAGAGCTTCTGCTTATTCTAGACTCCCCGCTTCAAGACCTATGGGAGTCATAACTCCCCGCTTCAAGACCTATGGGAGTCATAACTCCCCGCTTCAAGACCTATGGGAGTCATAACTCCCCGCTTCAAGACCTATGGGAGTCATAACTCCCCGCTTCAAGACCTATGGGAGTCATAACTCCCCGCTTCAAGACCTATGGGAGTCATAACTCCCCGCTTCAAGACCTATGGGAGTCATAACTCCCCGCTTCAAGACCTATGGGAGTCATAACTCCCCGCTTCAAGACCTATGGGAGTCATAACTCCCCGCTTCAAGACCTATGGGAGTCATAAAGGGAGTTATAGAAGTCCTCATTTCTGATCCAATTCATTATTTTCATTTTTCGAAATATTGATTTCCTGGTAGCTTTGCAAAGAAAAGGTAATTGTGAAGAAAACGGAGCGAAAGAGCGAGAGAATGAGAAAGAAGGAAAAGAAGAGGAGACCAAATAAAGAGATAAAAGGTATACAACAGTTTCCATATTCAAAATAACATAATTCAAATATGTTTCAAGCTAAATACCAGCTCACCATGTTATTCGTGTCAGAAGATTGTAAGCGAAAGCGGCAGAATCTGAGCTGGCGAGCGATGGATGGATTACATTAGCGGAAAAGGCATCACCGGTCAACGCCCGTTCGCATTCCTCCATCCTGTCATCACCAAGAGATACTACTCACACTACTTTCTGCCTGTTTATAATCTTCCTCGCGTTTATTCCCGCCTCGCGGCAGGGAACGCGCACCCCTGAGATGTGGCACAGACCTATCCTGTTAGAACCAATGCCTGCGCGCTGAGTCACTGCTAAGCGGGGATTAAATGGTTACCGGACCAGATATGTTGGCGCATACATGTTTGCGCCGAGAATGATCTACATTCGCTTCTCCTTCTGTTCTGTTTCACTTTTTCTCTATTTCTCTTTTCGCTCTTCTGCCTTTCCCCATTCTTTTTTCCACTCGCTCGGCGCGTATAAACCAGGAGTTACATGGAGCCGCCCAATTTGGGTTTACATGTATCCGCCGCTCAGAGTTTGGAAGAAAAAAGAAGAGGGGATGAAAGGAAGGGGTAAGAAAAAAGAGGGAGTTTTTTTCTTAAATAGTGTGTGTACATGTATCCGCAGACGGGACCGATCCGGTAACTATTTAACCCCTGGTTTAAACATGCCTTAGACTGGCCTCATTTAACGCCTGCTGCTAAGGTGTGTAGCAGCAGTGGGTAGAATCACATTCATGCATGAGCAATACCAACATTTCTTAACCCCTTGGTTTGAGTGGATCTTTCCGGGGTGGGAGTCGAACTCGGGACTCTTCGCACAATAGTGGAACAAACTACCCTTATGCCACGCCCGGACTTTATTCATTGCTTTCAGTCTAGTTCGAATGAATTAAACAATGCTCAAATCAGAAGAGAAAATACGATATAACTTGAACATTTGAACAAATTATGAAACGTTTCATTCATAGCTCACCTAAAGTCATATCTAACTGTTTGTAATTAGAAAAAATCACCATTTTTAGAGCGATTAACAGTCTGGAAAAATGAGAAGTGAGCTCAAGCTGAAGTCTATACCGTCTAACGCTCAGACGTTGAATAGGAACCGGATCAGCTGTGTTGGCGCATAGATGTTGGCGTCAAAAATGATCTACATTATATTTTCCTCCGATTAATTTGTTTTTTCTCTACCTCCCTTTTTATTCTTTTTAACTTTACCTCATGTTTTTCAACTAGCTCAGCGCGTACAAACACCCCTTTGACCCGCCTGTTCCCGCTCCAAAACCGGTTTTTTTCCCTGCAGGTCAGGGTGCTTCTTACCACCCGCACAATTTTTTCTCGAGCGCATAGATTTTTCAAATTTCAGAGTTCGACAGTTGAAGTTTTCAATGATTTAGAATTTCCCTACGTGAAAATCGAGAACAAAATTTTTCCTAGCGCATAGATCCGAATTTTTTCAAGTTTTTTTAACGAGCGCATAGATTTTTTTACCCGGATTGCGGGTGAGAGAAACACCCTGCTGCAGGTGATCTATGTTCCCATTTGTAGATCACTAGCACTTTTGAGAACTTCAGTAAAAAACCGTTGAGAAAGGTTTCCATTCCATTCTATTCATCCCCTCAAAGAGTGTTCGTTGTGAACATGGGACAAAAGCACTTTTGAGAATTTTGAAAAAACGACTTTTTTGAGATAGGCAGTTTTAAAATAATGACTATCTTTCTCTTCAGAGTAATACTCTCATACGCACTGCTGGTGAAAAAAAATCTATGCGCTCTCCAAAAAAATCAGGATAAAACATCCAAATCTATGCCTCGGGAATTTTTTTCGATTTTCATTCAGAGAAATTCCAACTTATTGATTAAGAAAAATTTCGAACTCTGAAAATTTGGGTATCTATGCACTTGAAAAAAATTGTGCGGGTAGTAAGAAACACACCGTCTCCCTTCTCCGCTCTTAACCTGTAGCAGCTCACTTCTCATCCCAAACTCCCCCTGCTCGAAAAGCGGTCGTTTTTCAAAAATTTTCAAAACTTGCAAACATGTGAGATAGACACTCTTGAGAATTCCGAAAACGACTGTTTTTTGAGCTATGTAGTCCCAAATAAGGAATAACTCTCCCGTCTCCGCTCTTAACCTTTAATTCGCTTTTCATTATTCCAAACTCCCCCTGCTTTCCTTTTAGTTTCTTTAAAATTTCAACAATTCTTTTAGTATTTTTCTTGTTAAGCTTTAATCTAAGTAAACTATTTCTGATGAAGAACTCGTTTCATGCGAATCCTTTGAAAGGTCCAACTTAGAAAGCTCGAAGCAGCAGCGGGCGAAAACATATCGCAGACGAGGATTCTGGAAGGAGTGAACCTTTAACGCATTGTACAGCTCCTCGTACCGATTCAGTCGGAATTGGCAGTCTGCCAAGATCAGAAGCGCTTCTTCAGTTTTCTCTGCAACCATATAATTCAGCAAAGCCAAGTACAAAAGCGTTTTGGGCTATTCAAACGCTGCGTTCTAAGTCTGAACTCCAAACGAGGCATGCGAGGCAACTTTTTTTCACCAAACGAGGCAACAACACCAAAAGAGGCAACTTTTTTTAAAATGAGTGTCAGTGTTCGCTATTTTCTTTTGAGAAGGTCATTATTTTTCTCTCTCTCACGGATTCAAGCACTTATTTTGAGTTGTATAAAAATTAGCAATTTTCCACATTTGCTATTACAAAACATTCTGAATGCGAGAGTTCCAGAGTATCTTTGTATTCCTCACCGACTCAGGCAGTTGCTAACAGTGACAAAAAAACGCCGAAAATAACGCCCTACAAAGACAAGTTTAACAAATAACTATCATCCAATGGTCAAATAGCCGATCAAAAAGCTCTCTGTAGGATAAATGCAATCTTGTGGGGACTCATCGAAAGACTTTTTGAGCACCAATCACAGGTAAAATTTGTCTTGATTTTTTAATAGGTCGATCCATAAAGTAGGCTAGAAGTTTCACTTTAAACTCTACGAAACCGGTTGAGCTGAGTTATGACAAATGGGACGCTCTATGGTGAAAACTGTGATACATTCATTCTGAGTGAGAGGGTCGGTAGGTCGGTCGTTTTTGAAAGTTTTTTTGCCAGTTGGCAGTTTACCTATGGTTAGTTCATTGAGCGTTTCGGTATTCTCCATAGGTAAAATCTGTCTTGATTTTTCAATAGGTCGTTGTTGTTGTTGTTGTCTTGCCCATAGGTCCTGTCGAGGGGAGTCCTTTCGGGATAGGTTGGTGGTGAGGATCCTTTTGAGTCCGGAGAAATTTTCTCCGTCTACACTCGCACCGCAGTCGGCGATCCTATTGGCGAGACCCATTCGTTAACCGGAGAAGGGCAAGAGGTTATTTTACTGGCACCTCGACTCGCCATTGAAAAGTATAGCAGAGTATCGGCTGATGTTTTGTCCGGTGGCATGCCCAGGCCGGTCCGGCATCGCCCTCCTTTGACGAGCTATACTACCCAGTTCTGGTCCGCGGCGGGATTTCTCCCGCTACCTCCCAGCGCGAATTCTTCGTAGGGAGGCGTCCCTCTATCCGCCACCTGAGGTCGCGCTCGATTCTGGACTGGATAATCCGGCTCCATCCGTGACAGGCTCTTAAGGCTGTAGAGTCACGAATCGCCACTGTTGCCAGTGTGTTTCGAGTCAATAGGTCGTTCGCTAAAGTAGGCCATAAAAATATAGTTTTAATGTGAAGAAACCGGTTGAAGTTGAGTTATAACTCAAGAAACGTTCTATTCATGTAGAAGAATGAAGATTTTTCCTTTCACTTCAACCTGAGAAAACTCTGATACATTCATTTTGAGTGAGGGAGAGGGTCGGTAGCAGGGGTTATTTAGTCATGACAGATTTTCTGTCGGTGGCCCTCTGTGTTCCAAATCTTTAGGGGGGACCCTTATGTTAAAAAAAGGTAAGGGGGAGCCTTATGTAAGAAAAAAAGAAAAAATTTTTACTCCTAAGGGGGGACCCTTCTGTGAAAAATTTTTTTTCTGCTTTCGGCGGGCCTCTGTTTGAAAAATCATAAGGGGGGACCCTTATGTGAAAAAAAATTTCCCGCCTTCGGCGGGCGTCTGTCCCGTAATCTGTCACACTAAAAAACCCCTGGTCGGTAGGTCGGTCGCCCTAGAAATTTTTTTGCCAGTTGTGATTGAGAAAAACTATGGCACCACTAAGAAATTCAAAACTTTGATGACTTGGACAGCAGACAAATGTTGACTGACACCCAGGGGTTGAATGGTCCCCGGACCAGCTATGCTGGCACATACATGTTCGCGCCGAAAATGATATACATTATTTTCTTTTCCCGTTCTGTTTTACTTTTCCTCTACTTCTCATTTCACTCTTTTTGCCTCTACCCATCGTTTTTCTACAAACATGCCTTAGACCGGTATCATTTAACGGGTCATTACTAAAGCACGCCGTGTTCGCTGTGCACGCACGCTGCACGCTAAATCATTACTAATGCACGCTGTGTCCATTCGAAAATTCTTAACTCCGCCCCATGCACGGCGTGCATTAGTAATGATTTAGCGTGCAGCGTGCGTGCACAGCGAACACAGCGTGCTTTAGTAACGGCCCATTTAACGCCTGCTGACACCTTGCAAAACCATCGCGTTCATACTGGTTACTACTCCACTGTTAAAGTGTTATGTAAAGTTGAACGTACCTTTTTCATAGTGCAGTTCAGCTAAGAAAATAGCGTCTTCGTACATATAATAGTCGACGCATTTCTGGATATGTTCCTGAAGACAAACATGCTTACGGCTGTGATCCAGAAAGTCGAAACCAAATGAGCAAACCATGAATAAGTGCAAATAAGAGTATTCTCTACTCCTCGTTGATCTCAAGCAACGGATTTTTATACCGAGCAGAGGAGCGGATTGATCGCAGAAACTTGTGCAAAAATCGTGTGGTGTGACGGGAACCGAACCCGTGACCTTTCGCGTTCCGTGCGAATGCTCTCCCCACTGAGCTACACACGCACACGTGATGATGCTGCACATTTTAAGGCCCATACAACATAAGTCGTGACTGAGCAACGATTGTAATTCTGTGACAAAGAGAAAATTTTACTTAAAACCTCTAAGCGTTCTTCCCTTTCAGGCAATTTGTTACTTGGGGGGCACTTTACTTGGGGGAAGATCACTTTTGACTGATTTTTCCGCTTAGGCTTAGGAACGAGGCCGTATAGAACAATTAGCCACAAGGTTTTAGTTTTATCCAATCTAATTGAGAAAATTAAGTAAGCTGTTTTCAGTTATTATTCACTTTTTTTTCTTCGCTTAGGCTTAGTCAAAAGTTAACGAGGCCGTACGGCTTAGACTAACGGGACCGCAAAAGAAAAATTCTCATATTAGGCTATTACAGAAGCACACCGTGCACACTGTGCGCACTGTACACCGTACAAATGCACGCTGCACACTGTATAATTACAAATGCACGCTGAGGCGCGGGAAAATTCTTAACTCAAACACTCTTTCTATCTTTCCCGCGCCTCAGCGTGCATTTGTAATTATACAGTGTGCAGCGTGCATTTGTACGGTGTACCGTGCGCACAGTGTGCACGGTGTGCTTCTGTTATGGCCTCATATTATTAAATTTTTGTAAATTCAATGAATAATTTGTCAACTAATAAAACCCCCTCCCCCTCCTCAAGTGCGGTCCCCTCAAGTAAATTGCGACCCCCCCCCCTAAGTAACATTTTGTGTTCTTTCATATCTCAGCTTCAATTGAACTCATTTCAACTCAGCCGATTTCATCTGATTGAATGGGAAGCTTCGATGATTTTATTGACCATTGAAGTATCAAAGAATTTTTTTTTAACTAGTTAGACTACTATTTAACGTGAATCTTTTTTCGAATTTATCAAGGTTTCAACTTATGTTGCTGATATCAAAAGAAATATCTTTTTATGGAGTGTTGTCCAAACTTCAAATAATAATAATAATATTCCATTATTCCATACTTCATTGTGTTCAAATTATGAATGAAATAGGCACTGTTTCTGCAAGTCGTTTATTAATTGTTAATAACAGAGGAAGTTGTAAACTTGAAGAATGAAAAAATGGTAGGTACCTCTATCGTGGCATGGAGAGCTGAATGATATACGGTTGAAACCATTATCTGGAGAAGTAAATACCCGTACTCGGCGATTCCTAGGATCGCCTCATTACTACAGCAACTAGTGGAATATCACTGAACTCAGAGTTTTTGGCCAGTTGCCAATTATTAGACAACTCAGCCATTCCTTCAATTTTTTCTTTGATGTGCAGGTTTATACTGATTCAGTGGGCGGAGCCTGAAATGATGAAGCCACGGGTCTTCCTTATAATGGGCTGCTTATAAGAATTCTTATCACTATATCTTATTTGCACTTAATTCTTCGTTTCTCCAAATGTTCCTCGTGAACGTATTTCATGCTTGTCTACATATAATAGTTCTATCTATTCAGATAATTATTGATTACCCACTTTACTTGCAGCTCAATTACGACGACTCCTCGCAAGAAGCTAAAAAATGGCGGACCTTATTAGTAATTCCAAAAACTTTAAATCGTAAGTTTTTGATTTCTTATTATTAGAGCAACGCTCTTCACCGAAAAATTCAACTGAGTATTACAAACTAAGTAGTTGAAAACTTCAAAAGGTCGTTCTTTTTTGAATCTCGAAATTTTTTCACCACAAAAATCTGCTGGTGACGTTATGACGTAATAACATCAGCTAATCTTTGCCTCAAGGGGTGAGTGAAATCAATAAATTGATTTTGACGTCCTTTTGTTGCAGGAGTAATTGTCTGACGGGGACACCGGGCCTCACGTGGTGCTCCTGACGTCCCTTACAAGGCCCAATACGGAGAGGAGATAACTAAGCTGGTGAAAGAGGTGGTGGCTACGTGGGAGTGGGTCCCCATCGACGAGGAACGAATTGGTCTCATCATACCTTACGATCAGGATCATCGTCAAGTCCCTAAGGTGATTTTCCCCAAGGTGTGAGTTCTAACATCTCTAACTCATCATTCACACTTGTCCGTTTGCTTTTCGACGCATAGGTAACTTTCTATTTTTGAAAATGAAATCAACCTCTAATATCGTGATTTATGATATAAACCGAGCGATGCTCAAAACCCGTGAACTTCAAGAAAAAAAATTGAAATGTAGACGGTGACAAAAATTCAACGGGCCAATAAGGAGAGCTTCGGTCAAGGTCAGAAATGACAAAAATTCAACGGGCCAATAAGGAGAGCTTCGGTCAAGGTCAGAAATGACAAAAATTCAACGGGCCAATAAGGAGAGCTTCGGTCAAGGTCAGAAATGACAAAAATTCAACGGGCCAATAAGGAGAGCTTCGGTCAAGGTCAGAAATGACAAAAATTCAACGGGCCAATAAGGAGAGCTTCGGTCAAGGTCAGAAATGACAAAAATTCAACGGGCCAATAAGGAGAGCTTCGGTCAAGGTCAGAAATTCAACGGGCCAATAAGGAGAGCTTCGGTCAATTCAACGGGCCAATAAGGAGAGCTTCGGTCAAGGTTAGAAATGACAAAAATTCAACGGGCCAATAAGGAGAGCTTCGGTCAAGGTCAGAAATTCAACGGGCCAATAAGGAGAGCTTCGGTCAAGGTCAGAAATTCAACGGGCCAATAAGGAGAGCTTCGGTCAAGGTCAGAAATTCAACGGGCCAATAAGGAGAGCTTCGGTCAAGGTCAGAAATTCAACGGGCCAATAAGGAGAGCTTCGGTCAAGGTCAGAAATTCAACGGGCCAATAAGGAGAGCTTCGGTCAAGGTTAGAAATAATTCGTTTCGAGGGCCTCTCTTCTGCGTGCAAGTATCAAAAAAGTGACTGTTTTGCCTCATCCATACCTCAGATACAAATTAGAGTATTATTTACTACTAATGCGAGATGTTTCTGTGCATAATACCGTGCATAATACATAATACAAGTGCATAATACCGATTCTAATACCCAAGAACGTAACTTCAAGAAAGAGATCAGTGAATTTTTATCCTGTAAAAATAGACAATTCCCGTATTTTACCGCTCTAATTACTTGACTAGCCAGCACGCGTTTTCTCGAAGAAATTAGTCGCGATTACAAGTTTTTTGCACAATATTTCGTTTCTAAGCTCACCTGGCATCATTACCCTACAATAACATTGAGAGATTCACTTGAAAGTAAATTGATTAGTCGACCCGGTTACAAGTTTCATGTTTCATTCAGGGGTTAAATGAAGCCGCCCAATTTGGGTTTACATGTATCCTCCGCTCAAAGTATGGAGGAAAAAAGAAGAGTGGATGAAGGAAAAGGGTAAGAAAAGAGGGAGTTTTTGTCAATAGTGTGTGTACATGTATCCGCCGATGGGACCGATCCGGTCACTATTTAACCCCTGAAAGGGACCGATCCGGTCACTATTTAACCCCTGAAAGGGACCGATCCGGTCACTATTTAACCCCTGAAAGGGACCGATCCGGTCACTATTTAACCCCTGAAAGGGACCGATCCGGTCACTATTTAACCCGCTGGTTTCATTCATCGAAGTTCTTTGCAGTCTCGTTTCGTGAATCTGCTCGAGTTCTGCGAGGACACCCTCGGCCTCAAGGAGATCGTGGCCATCTTCGAGCGCGCCGATCTCTCGGTCAACAACGGCTTTCCCAAGACGCTCCGCTATGTTGGCTTTCGCCCGGTGGCGCCCGAGAACATTCTAGAACCACTGTCCGCTTTCCACCATTTCACCATGACTTATGTCATCTGATTACTTTTGCCATGACTTATGTTATATAATTACTTATGTCTTGACTTGAGTCATCTGATGATTTAGGTCATGACATAAGTCATCTGATGACTTATGTCATGTCTCATTTCATCTAATGACTTTTGTCATATGAGCCTCCTCTCCGCTTTCTTCCCATGTTAATTCTCTACTTCTTGTATGCGAATCATCTCTTTAACTCTCACATTAAACAATTCCATTACTATTTTCTAGTTTCTCTTTTGTTCTTATCATTCTCAATATTATTGCTATGAACAAACACTGTAAACACTTTTTATTGCGAATTGTTTATGAGTCGACGATAAACAGACCACCATTGCTGACTTATTGCTGAATCGCAAGCACAACGATTAATAAATACTATTAAAAAAACACATCTGAATCAAAAGCGGAAATACGCCGTTTTACACCCGTTCATAAAAATGAATATTATAGCAGAATGAGTTCTTTGAGACTATCGATCATGTTCTTAGGGCTTCGGAAGTCATGGTTACGCTTCTTGAAGCATTTGAAGATTTATCTTCTTGAAGCATTTGAAGATTTATCTTCTTGAAGCAATTTCTTTCCGTGAATGTGGGACACGTATTTATATATGGAGAGGGGGAGGATTAGCGCTTTATGAAAAGCTCCCTTTCATGAAACATTTAAGTTGCCTCAACGCGTAGGCGCTAAAGCGAGGGGACGGTAACGATTCAGATAAAGCCGCTTTCTATTCTTCAAGGAAGCGATGTCAGCATAGACTCTTATCGAGGTCACATCTCGTGGATCAATAGAAGAACTTGATCGCTGATACCGAGAGTAGCTTCTCCACGAAGAGAGCATCCTCAACGCAAGCTGTGTGCGCTGAAAAGAGGGAATAATGAGATTTATATAATTTCGAGCGAGGTTTCGTGTGTTCGAGACATTTTTGTTGAAGGAGCAGCCACTGGTTCTCCCAGGTAATGTATGTATAAGGCTGTTGAAGGAGTAACCACTGGTTCT
Source organism: Allodiplogaster pararmata (assembly GCA_964056735.1). Lineage (NCBI taxonomy): Eukaryota > Metazoa > Nematoda > Chromadorea > Rhabditida > Diplogasteridae > Allodiplogaster > Allodiplogaster pararmata. The sequence continues at coordinate 12,765,182 of OZ057407.1, forward strand.
CCCAGGTAATGTATGTATAAGGCTGTTGAAGGAGTAACCACTGGTTCTCCCAGGTAATGTATGTATAAGGCTGTTGAAGGAGTAACCACTGGTTCTCCCAGGTAATGTATGTATAAGGCTGTTGAAGGAGTAACCACTGGTTCTCCCAGGTAATGTATGTATAAGGCTGTTGAAGGAGTAACCACTGGTTCTCCCAGGTAATGTATGTATAAGGCTGTTGAAGGAGTAACCACTGGTTCTCCCAGGTAATGTATGTATAAGGTTGTTGAAGGAGTAACCACTGGTTCTCCCAGGTAATGTATGTATAAGGCTGTTGAAGGAGTAACCACTGGTTCTCCCAGGTAATGTATGTATAAGGCTGTTGAAGGAGTAACGACTGGTTCTCCCAGGTAATGTATGTATAAGGCTGTTGAAGGAGTAACCACTGGTTCTCCCAGGTAATGTATGTATAAGGCTGTTGAAGGAGTAACCACTGGTTCTCCCAGGTAATGTATGTATAAGGCTGTTGAAGGAGTAACCACTGGTTCTCCCAGGTAATGTATGTATAAGGCTGTTGAAGGAGTAACCACTGGTTCTCCCAGGTAATGTATGTATAAGGCTGTTGAAGGAGTAACCACTGGTTCTCCCAGGTAATGTATGTATAAGGCTATGAAACAATGTAACCTCAATGATTATCATGATAATTTTTAACTATTTACCTTATTATAAATTGAACTCACATCCGTGACAATCATCCACTTTGTATTGTTACCCTGACATGCAAAAATGGAATAAAGAATGAAGGAATGTATCTATCTTATCTGGAAGCGCGTACCCTGCCGCGAAGCGAAAACGATTGCATGGGAAGTTGATAGTACTGTTGTGCGACCGAAAAGTGAAAAGACGCCTGACTTGTTTTACAAAAGAATCATATTCCTCGCAAGAGAATTTCCTAAAGAGTTTTTCACATAAGAGTCATTCTAAAATTGAGAAACAAGCCCGTTTGGAATTGGCCACTAGACACATGGATTTAATCCTCGGGTTAGAGCTTTGAACTTTGATTCCCCATTGACTCATTGATTTGATTGAGAACACTCATGAATACAGCGATATGACATTCCAAGCATCTTCTACCCAATGAGCTATTTCGACATAATCGCAAAACAAGTGCATTGCACGTGAAACATTCAATCAGCGTCTCTACTCTCTCTACTCTCTACAAGTTCTACTGCTTAAGAAGCAATGGAAATTATTTGCGAGAACTGGTTTTGGTCATAAAGAGTTGTGTGTATTCACGATAGCCTTGCATCTGTCTTAGCTAGTGCATTTTTCAAACTAGCTCGTTTCTCACCAGCCTTGTTATCTATCAACATTTGTTTCATGGTGTGTTTAAATCAGCTTATTGATCCTTAGTACCTACCAGCTCTTCCTGTCTGCTTCGCAGCAGCTTTCCGGTGTACAACTGAATATCGGACTACGGTAGAACACTTCGAAAGGTCTTTCTCAAGCTCGTGGAGCATGTGCGAATAGGCCGCACCCATTGAAGACCGGTCCTTTTCGGCCGTCTAGCGAGAAAAATTTTTTTCGAAAATGCATCGTCTGGGAAGAGTGCATTTCTCGAACATTTCACTAAAAAATTTTTTACTTCTTCTAGAGAGCACATCTATCTAAATTTTACTTCTTCTAGAGAGCACATCTATCTAATTTTTACTTCTTCTAGAGAGCACATCTATCTAATTTATCGGATTCCAAAAAGAAAGAACAATTGGGTTAAATGTCCCATGTTGTCTTATAACCACTGAGCCTTACCATACCTCGAACAGATAGTTCATGGTCAACTTCTTCGTGCATTAGTATCGGCGTTCTGTACAGTGACAGGTATGAACCAGTTTGGAGCATTTCAACAACGAAAGCTCAGGAAATCGCAAATCTCACTTGGCACGACTGCACAAGTGCGGAATGATGCGGCACCATCAAGTCCCCGTGAGCAGTCATCAGAAGCACGTGACGGAAGAAGCCGAGACTTTGTGCAGAGGAGAGACGAAGAAGTAGCGACTCAGAAAAGGAAGAAGCATCACGCAGCGTCAATTGTGTCAAGCACATCGATCTCTTGTACCTGCAAGTTTCATATCAAAACAATTAAAGATAATAACTGAATAGGCCTTCATCTTAGCAGAAAATATCGTAATCTTAGCCAAATAGGTTCTTTTTTAGCCATCATCGTTTCAATTTTGTATATGCCCTGAATAGGTTCTCCTTAGCTTGAATGACTAAAATTCGAAATGTCGCAGTCTTAGCCAAAAGATACCATAACAGCCAGCCATAACAGTCTCAACGGAACTGATCTATGTTAATCAGATATCAACCGCCTTCGTAGTAATCTTAGTTGAACACGTTTTCTCGGATTAACGAAGAATAGAAGAACAATCTGAGAATGAAAGCGAAGGAATAATAGTCATGCTCTAAAATGGGGCTGTCAATTAGATTCTTCCACTCCAAGTGTCAATGATGTCATGTGTCATTTGAAATGCTGTAAAATGCCATTTGGAATTGCTTGTCTAAGACTAGACTACTTCTTATGCATGAACAGATCACGGAAGTTCTTAGAGGAAACAAGACAGGTGTTGTTGACCAGTATATAAACTTTTTGATCAGTTATTTCTTTCAATGCTTTTTCTCCATGTCTCGTGCCATGACAGCTGCTTTGAGAGAGAGAGAGAGAGAGAGAGAGAGAGAGAGAGAGAGAGAGAGAGAGATAGAAAGAGATACACAGAGAGAGAACTCAAGAGCGAGAAAAACAGAACTAATGAGAGAGAGAGAGAGAGAGAGAGAGAGAGAGAGAGAGAGAGAGAAAGAGATACACAGAGAGAGAACTCAAGAGCGAGAAAAAAGAACTAATGAGAGAGAGAGAGAGAGATAGAAAGAGATACACAGAGAGAGAACTCAAGAGCGAGAAAAATAGAACTAATGAGCGAGAGAGAGAGAGAAGAAGAGGTCAAAGACCAAACAAACGCTTCGACTTTTCCAGGTTCTCAACAAAAAAAACAGCGTTCGACTTTGGATGTTTGCTGAAAATTTTTCGTAGAGTTGACGCAGCTGATAGGGAAAGTTTGTTTGATGAGGCTCTAAAGTGTTCAAGTAATTCCATTCTTCGCAGAAGCTACAATATTTTCATTTCTAGGTTGAAAACACCAGCAGTTATTTTTTTGTGGCATAGAGACAGCTGAAGCGTATCATCAAGGCAATCATTCATATCATTTTTTTTCTAAGTTTTTTTTCTTTCTAAGTTTTCGGATAAATTTGTCATTGCTGGATGTTCCAGAGGTCTTAAACATCGATTTAAGTTTTTAATAGTCATATAGTAAAATAATATAGTAAAATACAACGAGTCATTCTCGTACTCGTTCTATTTTTTCTCTCTTTTTTTCAGTTCTTTCAATTATCTTTAGTTTTGTCAGCAGAGTCTTCCTCGTGTTGTTACATTGCAAAATGTATTTCAATAAATAAAATAATAAGCTAAACCATACTTTAAGTACCTTAACCATACCTCATAGGACTAGTGATTCAAATTACAATCATTATAGTTGCAATTACCCCGCATCCTGCATCAACTATTGTAAGTTGCACCTTTACCAATGCCATTATCAACTTCGACTTGTGCGACACCCGTTTTGACTAACCACTGCACGAGCGTGAGGCCAAAATGGGAGGTCTTCTTGGCATAGAGAAGACCGAGATGAGGAGTGTTGAGGGTGAGGAGAGTGTGGAGACGCGGCCTCAGCCAGACGGAGGACTCCTCTCCTATGCACGCTCGCACTATCATCCCACCAAGAGAGTGCGCGATGAAGGAGACTCGTGATGGAGGCTCCCGCATCGAAGCCACATGCGCATCCAACTGATCGTAGCATACTGTACTTTAAGAACTTTGTACCGCCTCCGTGTTTTTTCAAGGAAAACGGCTACAAAAACCTCTCAGAAACATGGACTCTAGACTTGATAAAAAATATTTCAGCTTCTATTGGCAAAATAACGCGCTATTCGAATAAAAAGACTTTGAGTCCTCTCATATACTCGAATCTGTAAACCATACTATGGTGGAGATTCATTGATGCGCATTTTGCCTATAAGCCTATATAGTCAAACCAAAGAACACTCCCCCATCTGACACAGTCCTGTGACACACAGTCTCCCTGATTGGATGCCTATAAGCCTATATAGTCAAACCAAAGAACACTCCCCCATCTGGCACAGTCTTGTGACACACAGTCTCCCTGATTGGATGCCTATAAGCCTATATAGTCAAACCAAAGAACACTCCCCCATCTGGCACAGTCCTGTGACACACAGTCTCCCTGATTGGATGCCTATAAGCCTATATAGTCAAACCAAAGAACACTCCCCCATCTGGCACAGTCCTGTGACACACAGTCTCTCTGATTGGATGCCTATAAGCCTATATAGTCAAACCAAAGAACACTTCCCCATCTGGCACAGTCATGTGACACACAGTCTCCCTGATTGGATGCCTATAAGCCTATATAGTCAAACCAAAGAACACTCCCCCATCTGGCACAGTCCTGTGACACACAGTCTCCCTGATTGAATGCCTATAAGCCTATATAGTCAAACCAAAGAACACTCCCCCATCTGGCACAGTCCTGTGACACACATTCTCCCTGATTGGATGCCTATAAGCCTATATAGTCAAACCAAAGAACACTCCCCCATCTGGCACAGTCCTGTGACACACAGTCTCCCTGATTGGATGCCTATAAGCCTATATAGTCAAACCAAAGAACACTCCCCCATCTGGCACAGTCCTGTGACACACAGTCTCCCTGATTGGATGCCTATAAGCCTATATAGTCAAACCAAAGAACACTCCCCCATCTGGCACAGTCCTGTGACACACAGTCTCCCTGATTGGATTCACTGATACTTTTATCGTCGAAGGATAATTTATAAAAAGTCATCGCTGAAATGGTTTAAAGAGAATAGCTCAGATATAGAAAAGGTCCGGGCGTGGCATAGTGGTAGTGTGATAGACCATTGTGTGATGAGTCCCGAGTTCGACTCCCACCCCTGACAGATCCACCCAAACCAAGGGGGTTAAGAAATGTTGGTAGTGTTCATGCACGAATCTGACTCTCCCCACTGCTGCTAATCACACTAGCAGTGATCTAGCAGGCAGCCACTGGTTCTACCAGGATAGGTCTGTCCTGCATCTCAGGGGAGCGCGTACCCTGCCGCGAGGCGGGAACAAGCACGAGGAAGAAGAAGAAGAAGAAGAAGAAGAAGAGCTCAGATATAGAAAAATTTGAAAGAGCTATAGGAATTTGTGCGTTTGCTCTTAAAAGTCTTGGTGGACAACTTAGCTCTTCAATATTACAATTCGACGTATCCACTAGGGCAGACTGTCATCAAAACGAGAGAGAGAGAGAAAGAGAGAGAGAGAGAGAGAGAGAGAAAAACGAATATACCTAGTATTAAAAAGGAATGGGTGGAGAATAATCTAAAACTATTTGTATAGGCCTTACTTCTGATAGCAGCGCTCGTCCGAGTGTCTGGAGGCTGTTCCAAGTGCAGCCTTCGTTGACACGCGAGCAAAAGATCTCCGCATTCTCTGGAAGAAGATCTCGCAGCTGCACCCGGTAAGCGAACAAATCATCGCTGGCGCCTGCAGCAGTTCTGCATTTAAAACTTCTTACGCGGAGTCATAAAAAGAAAAATTAACGAAACATTGCGGAAATTCCGAAATATTTCGTCTCCGTAGCGGAATCTATGTCAAATGAACTGAAATCAACTATAAATTAGTGAATTATTGATTAATAAAGGAGTTGGTGGCCGCCTCTGCACCTGTGGAGACAAGATCAAACATGACTGTATTCTTGCTTCACTTCAATTTGATCACAACGAACGAATAAGGTCACAACTGCAATTTTGAACTGGTTTTGTGGCGGGATATACCGTATCTTATATTTTATCTTCAAGACTCACCTTCCAATCCATGAACCAGAACGATAAGATGCGAAGGGCGAGAGGACCCAATTTCTCTTCCTGAAGTCTTGGACCCGTTGAGTACCGACGAACATTTCCTTGAAACGAATCAACTTCATTGCTAAATTCTAGTTCAATGGAAATTTTTGCCATCAAAGTGAGAAATAAATCTTTTTTATCTTAGTTTTTTGAAGATTATGATGTTTCTGTTTTTTTAAAACCTAAGTTGATAAACTTTTCATTTAGATGAACAAAGATCTTATTAATTCAAACACACATTTAAAATAAATCTGAGATATTTTTTGCTACGTTAATAAAGGAGGGGTCAGTTGGTCGGTCGCCCTAAATATTCGGTTTGCCAGTTGTCAATTCACCTATGGTTTTTCTATGGAAATCTTTATGTTTCATCGCACGCTCTTCTGTCTCCCTTTCCTCATGCTTAGTCCATTTGATCTACTCTTCTATCTCCCTTTCCTCATGCTTAGTCCATTTGATCTACTCTTCTGTCTCCCTTTCCTCATGCTTAGTCCATTTGATCTGCTCTTCTGTCTCCCTTTCCTCATGCTTAGTCCATTTGATCTACTCTTCTGTCTCCCTTTCCTCATGCTTAGTCCATTTGATCTACTCTTCTGTCTCCCTTTCCTCATGCTTAGTCCATTTGATCTACTCTTCTGTCTCCCTTTCCTCATGCTTAGTCCATTTGATCTACATGCTTGTTTGCATATGGTGAGGATCGCGATGGAGGTCACCTACTCGTGGTGCGACTGTGGACGACGCTGCACGGCGTCGGACCCAATGGACCTCCAAAACAAATCTTCCCAATGGAATCTCCCGCAAGGGACAACGAGGACCTCATTTTTCTAACACGGATCAGAAAGACCCAGCGTCTCTGATCCGAATTCTCCTCCAAATCGCTGGTATCGAAACTAACCCAGGCCCAAGATGGCCTTGTTCTGTATGCTCTCTTAACGCGCCTTCGAATTGTGTTCAATGTAGTAAATGTAAGAAATGGGTACATTTCCGCTGTTCCAACCTTAACAATCTTAATGATTGGAACCCCCAATGGAGATGCAGAATTTGTAAGAGAGCCCCGATCCAGCCGACTGCCCAGACAGTAGCGAACCTGAGGATAATCCAATGGAACGCTAATGGACTTAGAGCCCGATTAACCGAGCTAGAGGACCTTTTACATGAGTTGAATGTTCACGTAGCACTCATCCAAGAAACCAAAATGGATGCTAGTATTCCATCTCCGAATATCGTAGGTTACACGATCATAAGAAAAGACCGCTCCAACTTTGGAGGCGGACTTGCGATACTAGTCAAAGAGAATATTCGCTATGCTAACGTGACCTCCCCAACAACGGACCAGACAGCCGAAACACTCAGCGTGGACGTGCCAACCGACCAAGGAACCATAAGAATCTGCAACATTTACATCCCACCTCGATCGTCCTGCCCCAACACATACGCGCCGAACTTCAACCGACTCCTAACACAGAAGAAACCATTCATTGTCGGTGGAGACTTCAACGCACACAATAAAGTTTGGAGTGAAGGTACGGAGGATAGCAGAGGAGATGAACTATGCGACTTCATTGACGACAGCGATCTTGTATGTCTCAACAACTCAAAGATGCCCACAAGACAAAAAGCATCACCAGACATCACTCTCGCCTCGAACGACATAGCCATCGACTGCAACTGGTCAACAATCAACAGAATGAACTCTGACCACCTCCCATGCCTGATTGACGTCGAAACACAGCCATCCAACATCTCAAACGCACGTTGTTATACAAATTACAACAAAGCGAATTGGGAAGGCTTCGAAAGGGACATCAACAAGATTCTCATGGATTTCCCATTTGCCGGCAACTCAGTTCAGATGCACAAATTCCTGACCACCACCTTGACCAAAGCGGCGAAGAACAACATTCCCCGTGGAAAGGTGCCAAAATACACGCCTCACTTGAGCGAAGATGTGAAGAAGCTAATTACAGAACGGGACCAAATGAGGAGGAACAATCCTACGGACCCCTCACTCCCCTCAATAATGGCCGAAATCTCCTTCCGCATCAACCTCGAAAAGAGGAAGGCTTGGGAAAAGTACATATCTGAAATTAGCCACAATGAACCGGGCAACAAACTCTGGAAAACGATAAAGGCTATCGACGGCAAATCAATAAAACCGACGCACTTGACCATCACCCACGACGGGAAAAGTCTATGCCCAACATCTGCCTCAAACGCTTTTGCCAGAAAATTAGCTAAACAAGCCCCTAAAGAGGTCGACAAATCAGCAAGAAGCACAACACGACTAATTAAAGGCCTCAAACGGACAGACGCTCCCCAAATTTCCCTGGCACAGATCGAAGAAGCAATCAAGAAAACCAAAGGTTCCAAATGCCCAGACAGTGAAGGCATCTGCCCTCTACTACTCAAAATGGCCGGTGAAAACTTCAGAAAGTGTCTCTGCATCCTCTTCAATAATACGCTGCAAACAGGTATTATCCCGTCCAGATGGAAAGATGCAAGAGTGATAATGTTACCTAAACCAGGAAAGGACTCCAGCAACCTGAACGGCTATAGACAAATATCAATACTATCACCTATAGCCAAAACATTCGAACGGGTCTTTTTACCATTCCTGGCGGAAGGCTTTCAAATCGCTGACTGGCAACATGGATTCCGCAAAGAGCACTCGACTACTACCGCACTCCTGGAAATAACCGGGAAAATAACAAACGGCTTCAATCGGAAACCACCCCCGGACCGCACTCTCATGGTCGCCCTTGACCTCACTGCAGCATATGACTTAGTGAACATATCCCTTCTCTGCAAGAAACTCACTGAAACGAATATGCCAAGAGCCATCGTCCGATGGATGTCCAGCTACCTAAGAGGCTGTACAATCAAGGTATATTTCCAAGGAAAAAGCAGTCGACGTCTCACATGCAGATCTGGTGTCCCACAAGGAGCAGTGCTCAGCCCCCTCTTATTCAATCTCTACATAAACAACCTCCCGCAACCCACAGGAAACACGCAGATCAATCAATTCTCTCCTCAAGCCCCTGTATTGAAACCTGTGAAGATCAGATCAACCACTTCCTACCGAAACTCGTAGAAGAATTGGAACAACGAAAAATGATCATATCCAAGGAAACGGTCACTCTTTTCACAACCCATACAGGCGAATGTAAAAAAGAACCCAAGGTAGAAATCCATGGAACCCTTTTGACGACAACTAAAACACCCAAAATACTCGGTGTCGTCTTAGACCAACTCGGCACCTTCCGACAACATGCAGAATACCTTAAACAGAGAACGGCCAAAAGACTGAATATACTACGTGCCCTCGGAGGAAGAACATGGGGCCAACAGAAAAACACCCTTCTTGCAACCTACAAAACAATGACCAGATCCGTTCTCAACTACGCCGCACCAATTTACTCCCCTCAATTGGCAGAGACGAACTGGAAAAAACTACAGGCAAACCAAAATAGAGCAATACGGATAGCAACAGGAAACCTAGCAATGGCCGGCACAGAGCACTTAGCTCTAGAAAGCGAAATGTTACCCATAAAGGAGCACAACACGATGCTTACCAAGCAATTCGTTGCAAGAGCAAGACTCCTCCCAAACCACCCCTCCCATCGTCGATGCATGGAACCCAAACCACCTAGAATTATTCGTAAACATGCCAAGGACTTAGAAATTATGTTAGTAGACAGTGATCAGAAAGCCGCACTTAAAAGAATACATACTGAGACTGTTAGAAATTTTATTAGATCTTGCTCCCCTAACCCAGTTCTAGGTAAGAAACCTCCCAGAATCCATAAATCAACGAATCAACTTCCCAGGGAACAACAAATAACATTATCGCAACTACGTAGTGGCTATGCAAGTTCCCTTAACAGCTACCTACACAGAATAGGAGCTGCCCAATCACCTCTTTGCCCAAAATGTTTAGAAGAGCCACATACAACTAGTCATTTATTCTCGTGTCGCTGTGACCACACACTTTTAAGAAGTATAGATTTGTGGAATAGCCCGACGTCTGTTGTTAAGTTCTTATACCAGTGATTCCTTTCTCTCTCAAAAAAAACAACAAAACAAAACAAAAAAACAAAACAAATAAACCCCGAGAGAGAAAGAGAAATAATGTAATTAGATAAATGATGCAAGTAAGGTTATTGTTTTCTGAGCCATGTCAAAGAAGACCTCGTCTACCCAGCCGGAGACCTACGGCGGGCAATCTACAACAACATGGTGAGGAAGAGTCTGGTTGGCTACCTCAGCAACTGAAAGCCATCTGATACTCGTGAGAGTTCCAGTTTCATTCGCTCCTTGGCCTGAGCGTACTGCCTGAGTCGCAGGAGCTCCTCTGAGGAGTGGTCACATTTGTCCACCGGCGAATCCACCGTTGAACTTCGCGACAAACTTTTCGAATCTAAACTGTTTCATATTTTTCTGATCTCATAATTTTCATGAATAGTGTTATTGTCCTCATGTGCTGGTTGATGATATTTGAGCTGATATGTACTCAGGTAACCATTAATTTAAATATTCGCTCTCGCCTTCATCTGTACTTCAACATCTCTTTCTCTCCTTGTAGCCTCACCACTCACCTATGTTGTTGTTATTGTTGCCGTCAAACGTCTCGCATCGAAGAGAGTCGGCTATGGAGAGCCGCTCTCTCCCTCTCTCTTTTTTTCTATGTTTGCTACAACGATGCTTTTTTTGCTACAACTACAAATGCTACAACGATGTCCGCCTTCACGCAGCACGACAGTCTACAGACTGCAAAAGACATCAACAACCTTCTCCGGAAGCATCACGCTCCGAAGAAACCACTTATCTATCTCAGTCCTTCATTCTCTCACTCGTTCTTTCTTTATTCTCGCCACCTTTCCCCTCCCCTCCCCCCAGCGAGTGTATTCTCGCCACCTTTCCCCTCCCCTCCCCCCAGCGAGTGTATTCTCGCCACCTTTCCCCTCCCCTCCCCCCAGCGAGTGTATTCTCGCCACCTTTCCCCTCCCCTCCCCCCAGCGAGTGTATTCTCGCCACCTTTCCCCTCCCCTCCCCCCAGCGAGTGTATTCTCGCCACCTTTCCCCTCCCCTCCCCCCAGCGAGTGTATTCTCGCCACCTTTCCCCTCCCCCCAGCGAGTGTATTCTCGCCACCTTTCCCCTCCCCTCCCCCCAGCGAGTGTATTCTCGCCACCTTTCCCCTCCCCTCCCCCCAGCGAGTGTATTCTCGCCACCTTTCCCCTCCCCTCCCCCCAGCGAGTGTATTCTCGCCACCTTTCCCCTCCCCTCCCCCCAGCGAGTGTATTCTCGCCACCTTTCCCCTCCCCTCCCCCCAGCGAGTGTATTCTCGCCACCTTTCCCCTCCCCTCCCCCCAGCGAGTGTATTCTCGCCACCTTTCCCCTCCCCTCCCCCCAGCGAGTGTGTAGGAGTTACCATTTATGACAATTACACGTACGATATTCTCTCTTTCCCCTTGTAACTCCTGCGAATAAATAGTTGAAGGCCGTCTTACCGCGAGATCCCTGTTAGAGGCCGTATCGTACATGACCATGTTTAGCACGATTGAACTATTGCAAAAAGAATTTTCGATAGAATACGTTCGATAGTAGAGAGGCTTCATGGCCATGCTCGTCTATCCTGTATTCTCATCACTTTTTTTCATCGGGAACGGAAAGTATGACTTTTACAATACATAATTTTCTTATATATTTATTTATTCATACATTATAATGATTACATTGCATGTCTCAAATCCTCACAAACGATGCTTTTGCTTTAACATTGAACAAAAACTGACAATTAGAAAGTGGTTCTTTGCATTCTCCTTCTTCTCCTTCAAAATTTCCGTTCCAACTCTCCTCGAATATGAATGAACTGGAGAAACCAAAGAATTTGAAACTTCAGATTTCGGTGCGACTACAGTAAACTTACTTTTCAGCTTAGATCCGCCCACATTTTATATGGTAGATATATGCTAAAGAATTTTTTTTAAAACGAGAATATATATTATTATACTATTTTCACTGTCCAATATGATGAACTTAATTGAAATTTTCTTACATTTCCTTAATAAAATAGAGTTTTTTTTTATTGTCTTAAAACATTATACGCTATTTTATCAATTTTAATGTGTGTTTGCTTTTGCATCGTATGATGTAGATCAAAAAAAAAATATATATATATATATATATATTTCTGTATACCCGCTCGCTTTGAACGCGGCTTCTTGTAGAACTTTTCCTATAATTTCCAATTCATTATTGCTCAAGTGCTTTCTCATGTTTCTGGTTCAAAAAGATGAAAAAGACATTCCAATTAGAAAATTCTCCTTAGGAAGTTGCTTCAATACTTTTACAATTTAGGTCCTCAACAGCAATTTAGGTCCTCAACAGAAAAAAAATTGTGCCAAACATTTTCTACACAAAAAGGTTGCTTCTAGCTGTTACGTTGCCAATACAGTAATCACTGCTGAATGCTGAAGGAAAGATGGCCTGACATGTTGTCCGAGTCTGTGTCGAGTTGACTGGTAGCGAGTGGGTGAGGCGGGAGTGAGTACAGCACCGGTAGGGAGGATATCGTCGACGAAAGGGAGGAGAGGGGCAGGGGAGGGAGCGAGGGACGAGCGGATATCACTTCCCTGCAGAAAGAGTCAGACATATAGAGAAATAGAGAGAACGAAGCACAAGAGAGCGGAAAAGATTGGAAGAGAGAGTATGATGAAGCGAGAGAGCGAGAAAGATATAAAAAGAGAGTCAATGGTAGACAGAGAAATGAGAGAGAAATAAAGAGTGAGAGGGAATGAGAGCAAAACAGAGTGAGAGATAAGAGATTGAGAGAATTATATTGATATGGTAAAGTTCAGAAGCTTCAGATCTCAAGAGAGGCTTCCTTCACAAGTAACGAGCCACAAAACTCAAAGCTTAGTTTCTGAAGCAGTCCATATACACAACGGGGGTTTAATATGTTAGAGACAGAGACTAATCCACGCAGAGAACGGAAATATAGCAGAGCGAAGACCCTCCAGAAGCTACTTAAACTAATATTGTGAGAAAACATGTTATGATGCGAGGTTCAGCTCATAATGTTAAAGCAGAAACTTACTGGTGTTCAAGATGGAGCTCAACCATATAGACGGTAATAAATAACGATTCAACTTCTCAAACCCACTGACTTCAAGATGGAGCTCAACTATATAGACGGTAATAAATGACGATTCAACCCTCAAACCCACTGACTTGGCCAGAAAAAACTCCGAAATTCGCCGCATCCTCCATGTTTCGAACTGACCGAGAAGATAGCAGAAAACCTCTGAAAATAGAGCAATTAGAGAATGAATCTGAAATGCATCAGCAGTAACCAATTTTCATCCTTCCTGTTCTTGTTCATTGTTTAATATGTTTAAAGAAGTAAAGATTAAACATTCTTGTAGATGATAGAATATATTTTATCGAGTAATAAAATTTACCACTATGGTCTCCGACTGTGTTCGGATACAAAGCTTTTTTTCTTCGATTAACCTCAGATTCAATAATATACAACTCGAAATATTACAAATTAATTTCTCCTTTTGCAATTGTTCAAGTAAAGGTCCTTGAAGGTCCCCCCTTTACTGTTCAATAACGGCAATGGCTGTATCATTTTTTGAATTGCGACCTTGTTCATACTTAAATGATAGTCAATGATCATCATTAACCACCTTGACTACCAATAGCATTTTAACTTGTGAAAAAAAAAAACGCTAAAAACAAACTGAAAAGCGATTCGCTATCACTTATGATGATTACTGTAGCACTAAAATAAGAACCAAATTTTCAATAACAATTCATCAAGCCTCTTTCGAGTTTATCTTTAGGCATTTTTTAGCTTCTGCGAAATACTAGGTGCCTATTGAACTCATTTCACTATAAAATGAATAATGTATGAATAAAATTTTTGTTGATTTTCTCCACTACACCTATTACTTTAAATGACTAACTGTCACTTGTTGCACATAGTTCCACCAAGTGAAAGTAAAGAGTTGCCAGTCTCTTTGACAGTCGAATGGCATCCTCTTGTACTTCTCTCCATGGAGTGCTGCTTGAGGAGAGAACCAAGCGCATTTCGACTTCTTCGGCTTCTCCTACTGCTTCTGTAAGGAGATTACTGTAGCACTGAAATGCTAACCAAAAAAATGATAAGGGGAATTTTCGCTTGTATGCCTTATTTCATCCAATTTATCATGATTTTCACAGACATCACAGACATTTCTTACAACCCGCAAAGAACGAAGCGTGTAGATCAAAAAGGTATAAAATGACGGAATGACCGACTTTAGAGAGGAAAAAACCGATAAAAAGTAGGAATCGTGTTAAAAACAGAAAATATGTCTCTCAAGCTTTTGTCTAGAGCACACAGACTTCATCCGCAGTGCGGGTCAGAAAACACTCGAGATCTTTTCCACATGAATTTCATATAGTTTCAACGCATTTGTGCCCGAAACTAATTGTTTTTTTCTTCTTGACCCTAAATATTCTTCTTGACCCTAAATATTCTTCTTGACCCTAAATATTCTTCTTGACCCTAAATATATTCTTCTTGACCCTAAATATATTCTTCTTGACCCTAAATATATTCTTCTTGACCCTAAATATATTCTTCTTGACCCTAAATATATTCTTCTTGACCCTAAATATATTCTTCTTGACCCTAAATATACATACTCGTTCATTACCTAAGTATAACTGTGTTTTGATGTGTCGCTCTGCGACGCGGATGAAGGAGTGCAGAGAACGCGTGCTTCCGAGAAGAGCCTCGCACATCTTCGTGTGCAGCTCCAGTAGAGAGTCGTTCAGAGGCTAACAATTCGCACTTTACACCAGTAGAGAGTCGTTCAGAGGCTAACAATTCGCACTTTACACCAACAACCTTTGACATTTACACCAAGAACAATTGACTAACTGGTCATCTTTGCAATATTATGTCTTATATGTTTTCTCAATACTAAAGCATTCGAACGTCACTGGACTTTGTTTCTTCCCATACTGCGTACAGAGATTGCTTTCACCACAGTAGTTCAGCACAGTGAGGAAAATTACTGGATTTTACGGCCGACTCAATAACTCACCGGGTCTGGTGGATTTCTCCTCCTGCGAGGAACCAAAGATATCAGAGCTGCGTGTACACCAACCGTCACCGAAGACGCCGAAAAGTAGTCGAATTGGACGTGGCGAACTTCAAACCGTTATTTTTTCTTTTAAATATTATAAATAATAATAATAATAATCTTCCTCGCGTTTGTTCCCGCCTCGCGGCAGGGTACGCGCTCCCCTGAGATGGAGGACAGACCTATCCTGGTAGAACCAGTGGCTGCCTGCTAGATCACTGCTAGTGTGATTAGCAGCAGTGGGGAGAGTCCGATTCGTGCATGAGCACTACCAACATTTCTTAACCCCCTTGGTTTGGGTGGATCTGTCCGGGGTGGGAGTCGAACTCGGGACTCTTCGCACAATGGTCTATCACACTACCACTATGCCACGCCCGGACTTTTTAAATATTATAACATTTGAAATAATTTGTATTAATTTTTAATATTTTAAAAGCATGAAATTATGATGAACTTACCCGCATGGAGACTAACTCGTCTCGATACAGTAATCTCCACCTTCCGCCTACTGAGCAGACTGAATCCATTCTGCTTTGGCGGCTTTGTCCGCTCGTGGAACCACAACTCGAACTCCAGGGTCAACTAGAATATTTGTTTTATCCGTGAAGTTCTACCTGTGTACAGGGGTTAAATGGAGCCGCCCAATTTGGGTTTACATGTATCCGCCGCTCAAAGTTTGGATGAAAAAAAAGGGGATGAAGGAAAAGGGTAAGAAAGGAGAGGGAGTTTTTTTTTTCAATAGTGTGTTTACATGTATCCGCCGACGTCACTATTTAACCCCTGCCTGTGTATTGTATCGCCCAAGGCGATACAGTACACAGGTAAAATATGTCTCGATTTTAAATAGGTCAATTGCTAAAGTAGTTTCACTTTAAACTTTACGAAACCGGTTGATGCTGAGTTATGGCTAGGAACCGTTCTATTTATGTAGAGAAATGAAAATTTTTCTTTCATCTTTAGCTGTAAAATTTCTGATATATTCATTTCGAGTAAGGGAGTGGATCGGTAGGTCAGTCGCCCTTGAAATTTTCTTGCCAGTTGGCAGTTTACCTATGATACAGTATTGAATGAGCAGTGCAAAAAATTGATACAAGAAAGAATGAATAATCAAATAACATTGTATTCCATATCATTTTCATTGCTTAATGAAAGTCACTTAAATAGTTGAAATTTGGAGAAAAAACTACTTTTCTTCGTGCGAAGGAGTCTGAAATGATGAGCAAGCTAGATGAATCGCAGAAAAAAGAGAGCTTTCCATTATTCTAGACATAGCTTACCAAACTTGTGAAACTTCTCTCGGTCCTTCAGAAATTTGTTTAATGGTGAAGAAAATATAACAGAAGTTGATTCAAAAAACTAAATGCTTGTAAATAAACTAATCGTATATTGGTTAAACTACGGCCCCGACTACGCGTAATAAAAGATCTATAGACTTCACTAAACACACCAAAGATTTTGTTGACTTCCCGTCCCCCCCCCCCTCCGGCCGCTCAGGGTCGCTCGGTCAACCGCCCGAGAAAATTATATTCAGCACATCCTGGTGAGCTATAATACTAGATTACCTCGTTCAAAGAACGGTCGTACCTCAAAAAATCACGTTCCTGTAAGAAAAACGGTGACACTAATGAAACAGAAGCCCGAAAAACATAATGGCGGAGTTAGCGTGCAATGGCGCTCGTAACTCATTTTATAGCGAGTATCAAATGTGATACCTATGCTTAAGATAAGAATCATTTAGTATAGCTTTTCTTCTAAAGATTTTTTTGAAAGTGCGCCGCAGTCAGATCAGGTTTTTATTGCTCTATACACTGCTTTCTTCGGTAATGAAACAAACCGAATGGCAAGAGAAAAAAACCAGTAAAAGTAAGAGTAAAAATTAGAAGACGATTGAGGAAGACTGACTGGGATGTCACTCGTGGAGGAAGAGTGAACAGTGAAGAGGAAGGCATCTCTTAGTCGGAAGGATTCTTTCTGATAAACCACCTCAAAAATATTGAGTTAAATCGCTGATACTTCAAAGAGGGCGTTTGTAACTTTCAATTTCTCTCACCCGTCATAATTATTGTTGTCCGCCAAGTGCTTTTTTCTAGAGGAACAGCGTTGCAGAGATGTCCGCCTTCTCGTGGTGCAGCGAGACAGCCAAAAATATAGACATATTTTACCTATGGCGACAGACCTCGACCCGCACAGGAAATCAAATCCCTTCTCCCGACGCACCCTGCGCCGAAGAAAAACTAAGCGATTCTCTCTTACCTCGTTTTTTCGCAAATGTGACAGGCAGACCCAGCCGGTCTGTCCCAGCTACAACTCTGACTCGCCGGAGATATAGAGACGAATTATCGACCACCATGCTCCACATGTAACAAACGAGCGAACACGAACTGAAGCGAATATTCATCCTGCTCCTAATGGATTCGAATCAAGGCCAAATGCAGGGGACTGACATCTCTCGTTGACTACGTCCATTCCGGATACGAATGTCCAAGATGTGAAAATGAACCTGCCGCACCTTCCAAGATGACCGATGACTCTTCCACAAACCAACGGATATGAAACCACACGAAGCACGGCAGCCATGCATAAAAATTATACAATACAACTGCAATGGCTTCAGCGGGAAATCATCCGAGATAAAAGAGCTCATCAACTACATGAAGATCGACGTTCTCCTACTGCAGGAAACGAAGCTCTCTAGCCGATCGAAGACTCCCGAAATTTCGGTATTGACAATCCTTTAAAAGAACGAGAAGCGGACTAAGAGCCAGAGTTTATGATGTCCCAGCCTCACAGTTTCAGACTCCGACCCTTTCGAAAAACAAAAAAAAGTAAGAAAAAATATTCAAAAGACATTGTTAAATGGAATCCTCGACAAGAATAGTGACAAGATTTCAATTCTTTCTTCATGAGAATAACCTCGATGGTCTTGGAGAAAGCGACTCTATCGTGGACAGCAGATGGAATGAGTGCATCGTCCCCATCTCCTCCATACGCATCTGCGCGTACCTCTATCTCGGACTCATTGTCTACCTTACCCGTGAGCCGAACCTGCAACTATCGTAACTCTAATTGGTATCAGGTTACGGTTTCGGAAAAGAAAAACACTTTATTCAAAGTGAACGCTTAGATTGTGCTTAAATTCAAAAACACAAATCTATTTTTTGTTAATGATTGCTTTAATGAGAGATACAAAGCCCAGGAGGACATGAGAATGTGTTATACCTCAACTTTTGCTTGAGAGCACCCGTCTAGAAAGATGGAGTGCATCTCACTCTTTTAACAAATGAATATTCAGGAAATAGAATACTAATACAGTAAGCGAAAACTTGAACTTATGGAAGTTTAACCTGATAATATCCTCGATGAGGTAGGTCAATGTTGCGGAAAGAATTCAGAAACACGTGAATGTGGAAAATTGGATAAAATTCGATAATTTTAGACATATCGTAACGTCAGGGAGGCGCCATCTTTTGAATCTGAAGTCTTTTTTCTTCAATGAATTCAAAAGCATATCTTTTACATCTTCAAGTCCGTTAATCAAAGCCCAAACAAGAAGAGTAAAGTTTATACATCAAATACTTTTCAAATGTTGAAAACAAAAACAAATCAGTTCATTATGAAACTAATTGACTGAATTCTGATTTTATCACGAGTGATTATACCGCAGAATATCGGGAACTGGAGTATTCTTACTTAAATTTGAAATTAGCGACTGGGTATGCTTTCTGAATTTGGGCCGTTACTAAAGCACGCCGTGTTCGCTGTTCGCTGTAAATGATCGCTGTCCGCTGTAAATCATTACTAATGCACGCCATGCATGGGGCGGAGTTAAGAATTTACCCGCGCGTTGGCGTGCTTTAGTAATGATTTACAGCGAACAGCGTGCACAGCGTGCACGGCGTGCTTTAGTAATGGCCTGAATTTGTATATAGCTGGCTTGTTATAAGCTCCGCGTTTTAACTTGAAGAAAGTTCTCTGAAAGGCCTTTAGCAAGGCGGTACCCACGCACTCACACACTCACGCGTCGGCGGAACCTAAAACACGGCCTCAACTTAAAAACGGCCTAGCTCAATAAATTACATTCAACGTTAAGTATGAGGATAGAGTGATACGACCCCGGCTAATTCGTTAAAGAGAGCGAACACCCCGTTGAAAGAGTGGAGAGAATAACGAAAGAGAAAACGAGAGAGCGATAAGTAACGTTAAGTATGAGGATGGAGTGATACGGTCACGGCGAGGAGTTTAAATAGAGAGAACACGCCGTTTGAAGGGTTTAGAGAATAAGGAGAGAGAGAGAGAACGAGAGAGCGATAAGTAACGTTAAGTATGAGGATAGAGTGATACGACCCCGGCTAATGTATGTGAAATTTATTGTAAGGTTAATAAATATTGAGTAGAATAAAATTAATATCTCAAGTTCTAATAAAAACCATTTTTGACAGCAAATGATTTCCCAATCAGAGGAAAAACCAACAATTCCAAGAAATTTTCGTCAAAACTCGAGGCTGTAAGAGTATAAATCACAGCGAAATGAAAACTGGGAACCTTAAAGAAGTCTGAACCCTCGAATAGGTGAGAAACTGGGAACCCTAAAGAAGTCTGAACCCTCGAATTGATGAGAAACTGGGAACCCTAAAGAAGTCTGAACCTTCGAATAGGTGAGAAACTGGGAACCCTCAAGAAGTCTAAACCCTCAAATAGGCGAGAATACCGTTCGTCTGAAATATCAGCAAAATGAACATCTATGAAGAAAAAAATTGAAACCAAAGCGTTTAAAGCCCACGAGCGCTGCCACTTAAACTGCAGAAGTGCCTATTTTTAAATTATATCTGAAACAAAACATTCAACAGAATGACCTAAAGAAAACATTCAACAAGAAAAAACACTCATAAAAAACTTTACTCCCGCGAAAATTACCTTTACTACAAAAAAACCATCAAAAACAACTCACTGAGAGAGCAGAAAAAGTTTGGTGTGGTGTAGGGTGAGAAAAAAACCTTTGGTGTCAGGTGAGAAAAATTGCCGTGGTGAATTTCACGAAAAAAATTGGTGGACTTTTAATTTGGTGGAAAAAACCATACAGGTTGGTGTCAGGTGAGAAAAAAATGCCGTGGTGAATTTCACAACAAAAAAAAAATTTGGTGGACGTTAGTGTTTTATTTGGTGGACGTTACTATTTTATTTGGTGGACGTTACTATTTTATTTGGTGGACGTTACTATTTTATTTGGTGGACGTTACTATTTTATTTGGTGGACGTTGCTATTTTATTTGGTGGACGTTACTATTTTATTTGGTGACACTTCTATTTAAATGGTGGACCAATAATTTTTCCCCAAAGGGAAACATCAAAAAGGAGACATCAAAAGAAATATACGAATTATAGAGGCATATAAAGAAACATACAATTGTAGATCACTACATTATAAAGGCATAGCAATAGCAATAAGCAATAATTGGGCGGGTTTCCTTACATGCCCCCCCTTTCAAATCGTCTTCCTCGACGATCTTTTGGGGCCCCTCTGAAGTATCCTATGGGGGCCTGTCTTCTGGGGAATCCAAATCCCGACGACGGTGATTTCCTCCTTAATGTTTCTGCGGATGACGTCGAGGCATGAGATGAGTTCTGCCACCGTCTCGCTTTGGAAGACCCTTATCCCTCTCATCTTCTTCAGGCTCGTTGTCACTCGACCGGGTCCGACGATCGTCATTGTCTTTTGTCTGGAAAGCGGAATTCAATATTTCTCGGCCTTTCCTTCTAGTGCTTGGTTCCAATGCTTCTTCCCCCAACCCTTTTCTGAGCATTCTCAATTGATCAAGCGGTATTTTCAATTTTCTTTCGCCATTGATTTCTCTCACCAGTGCAGAGTTTCCACTTACTTCTTCTACTCTGTACGGCCCTTCCCATTCTGCTACCAGTTTAGGAAATGGGTTATTTCCTTTCTCAGCCGGGAGTTTCACGAAAACCCTATCTCCTATAACTGGGTAACGCTTCGTCTCCACCTTGTGCAATTTGTCATATGCTCTTTTCATTTTCTCCCGCTCTCCTTTTGCCTTATCTCTGACATTTTCCCATATCACTTTCAGTCCTTCTATCAGATCTTCCTTGTAGTCTTCCAACTCAGAGTACTGCCCTTTCCTTCTTTCGCTCAACCGCTCTCCAAAAGGCTTCGGGTCACGTCCAAAAATGATAAAATGTGGGCTCTCCCCCGTTGTTGTATGCACTGTAATATTGTATGCGCACACCACAAATGGAAGCAGCTCATCCCATATTGCAGCTTCCTTCACTTTCTTCTGTAGCAATCTTATAAGCGTTTGATTGAACCTCTCTGTTAATCCATTCTCTCTTGGGTTATACCCCTTCGTCGTGATGTGCTGAATTTCCAGTACCGTAGTAATTTCGTTAATGACCTTGTTTATGAATTCCGTTCCTTGATCAGATAAAATGATTTCTGGCATCCGTCCCATTTCTATTATCCACCTGGTGACCAGTATTTTAGCGACTGTATCTGCTTTCTTGTCTTTTATTGGGTACGCCGCTCCGTACTTGCTAAACGCATCTATCACGGTCAACACATATCTGTTGCCCGACAGTGCCTCACCAATTTCCAGAATGTCTATACCAATTATCTCGAATGACACATTGGTTTCTATAGGTTTAAGAGGTGGAGTCATAATCACCGCTGGATTGAACAAGGCAAATTTCACGCAACTGTCGATCCTATTTTTCACATCTTTTCTCATACCTTCCCAATAGTACTCCTTCATTTTCTTTAGCGTCTTCTCTAGCCCCCAATGGCCCGCCAACAACCCGTCATGGTTTTCTTTGATAAGTTCTTCTCTCAACTTTGTCGGAACAAAGTATTTCTTTCCTCCTTTAGCTCCTTCGACGAAAAGTATTCCCTCTTCCGATAAGGTCCATCTCAATCCTTTCTCTCTGATACTGCGTCCCACGACGCCTCGCAGCCTCTCTGTCCACCACTTTCCTTTCTCATCTTCTTCTGTCATTTGTTTCCACTGGTCTCTCACTCTTTCGAAAGTCACCTTGTTCAACACTCTCTCCACCTCAGTTTTTTCTGCGGATATTTCCTCTTCATCTCTTCTCACAACTTCACTTCTGCTCAACGCGTCTGCTACTTTGTTAGCACTTCCTTTCACGTATTCTATCGTCACATCGTAACTCTGTAATTCTATAGCCCATCTCATGAGACGAGCAGAACTATTCATCTGGTTGAAGAGCGCTTTCAAAGGTTGGTGATCTGTGCGTACAATGGTCTTCGTCCCTAGTATGAAGAACCTGAACTTTCTCAGGGCGAACATCACTGCTAATGCTTCTGAGTCAGTGACGTGGTAGTTTTTCTCTGCTGGTGTACAAGCTTTTAAAGCAAAGTATATCGGGTGTACATGGCCGTCGTCACCTTCTTGACACAGAACCGCTCCAATCGCAATCTTGCTCGCATCCGTATAAATGATGAACGGTTTGTTTCCTCTCTGTGCTTCTTCAATGTCAGGCTGACCAAGTACTGGAGTTCTAGTCAGTACATCTTTCATCTCTTGAAATATCTTTTCTTCAGCTTCATTCCATTCCCACCTCACCTTTTCCGATGTGAGTCTTGTCAATGGTGCAACCTTTTCTGCAAACTTGTGAACGAATTTTCGATAGTAGGAGCACATTCCGATGAATCTTCTCAGTTCATGCACATCTCTTGGGGCTTTTTGAGCGCGTATACTTTCTATCTTTGCTCCATCAACCGAAATGCCTCTTCTCGTTACAAGGTGTCCCAAGTATTCGACCTCGACTTGAGCCAGAGCGCACTTTTGAGCTTTAAGTTTCAGATTGTGTTTCCTAAAAGCCATGAAAACTCGACTCAGCTCTTTTGCGTGGGTCTCCTCATCTTCCGTGGCTATCATGATGTCATCCAAATATACCTTCACATTCTCTCCCAGGACGCCATCGAGGACTCTTGTCATCAGCCTTTGAAAAACCGCTGGCGACGTGGAGAGTCCGAACGGCAAGACGTTGAATTCGTAAAGTCCGTTAAGTGTCGCGAATGCCGTTTTTTCCCGAGACTCTGCTGCCAGTGGGACTTGCCAATATCCCGCAATCATGTCGAGCGTTGAGAAAAACTTCTTTCCTTTCAACGCTTGTAGAGTAAGGTCGATTGACGGTAACGGAAAAGCATCACTTTTTGTTACTTCATTCAATTTCCTGTAGTCAACACACAATCTTAAGCTATTGTCCTTCTTCTGTGCGATCACTAAAGGAGAGATCCAAGGCGACGAACTTTCCGATATAATGCCTTGACTCAACATGTCTTTCATCTTTTCTTTGACCTCCTTCTGTAACCCCAAAGGCACTGGCCGAGGATTCTGGCGAATGGGTGCGCTCTCTCCAGTGTCTATGGTGTGTTCTACCAAGTCGGTTCTTCCCATTTCCTCATCTTTTGTAGCGAAGACGTCCAGAAACTCGAGGACTACTTGTTTGCAGAGACTACTTTTAATTTTCGCTTTGCTTTCTATAGCATTGAGTACTTCTGCTCCTCTTCCCTGCCTCTCTTCTTCTGAGATCGATGTCTTCTCTATCAACTGGACATCCAGCCATATTGGTTCTTCTCCTTCACCGATCACTTCATCTTTCTTCAATATCATCGGTATTTGAGTTGCATTACTCACTCTTACTCTCCCCTTACCTCGCTTTTCTTCCATTACTCCAGACCCTATTCCTTCTTTCTCTGCCCACAACATGATCTTCCCCGAACTGTTAGGCACATTAACTTCGACTTCTCTTTCCTCTCCGGGTGCAATGCACACTCTCTTCGCAATGCTTACTGGCTTGCCCTCTTTCTCTTTTTCTCTCCATTTTTCCCATATCTCCCGCGCGTTCTGACCCAACAATATGTAATCTTCCTTGGAGTCCACCACAAACACACCAATCATCGATTGTTCTGTTCCCTCCATTTTGACTCGCATCTCTGTCTTCCCAAGTATCTCTATCGGTCTGCCTATTGCATCGTTCATTAGCTCTCTCGCTTCCTGCCATTCGATTTTATCTCTTCCTGTTCTCTCTATCTCCTCCATCATTTTTCTCGGGATGACCGTCGACTCTGCCCCTGTGTCTATCACCACTGTGCACGTGACTCCATTGAAGTCTGCCTGTGTTTTCCACAGTGCCCAAAAAAAGGCACTGCTCCTGCTCTTTCTTTCTGTGTTTTCGTCTCTACTTTTCTAGTGCCCACATTTCTCACTGGCTCAGTATTCTTTCTCGGACAAGCGTTCATGTAATGTCCTTCCTCTTGACAATTGAAGCATCTCGTTGTTCTTGTAACTTGCCCCTGACTCATCATTCTTTCTACCGGTCTCGGATTACTTTGCGTAGAGATAAATGGTCTCGCATTGGGGTTAAGTGATTGATTCACGGTATAAGTAACGTTCCTTTGTTCCGAGGATCTAGTATTATGAGAACCATTTGTATACCTACTTCCGATTGTATCTCTTTGTCTCTCTCGGTCTCCCGCCCTCATGGGAAATTTCATTCTCTTCTCTTCTCTTATTATCACTTTTCTTCTTTCCAACAACTCCAATTTCAGGGCCTCTTCTCTCAATCGTTCATACTTGTCGTAGCTATCCGCCTCATCTAGGATTTTGAACAATTGAACTTGGTGCTCAAAGTTGGGTAAAGCATTCACCAACTTCCCTGCCCTTATCTCTGACAACATTTCAGGTGACGCTTCAGGATATGCCTCTACTGTGATGTTCTCCAGGTAGCAACCGAATTGGGTCACTGATTCACTTTTTCTTTTGTAAAGTTTATCTAGTTTCCTCTGAGCATCGTACTTCTGTATGGTCTGGTCTCCTTGAAGTCTCTCTCTCATTTTACTTACTATGCCTCTGTATGGCCCATTCTTTATCTCACGTGGTAAAGTGTCAAAAATCTTCGCGGCGTCTCCCTCCAGATGTTGCCTGTATACGGTCACTAGTTGATCTTCATTCATCAGCTGACCATATTTCATATCAAGTCTCTCCACGAATTCTCTGAACTCTTTGACCCCGCCTCTTCCCGAAAAAGTACGAACGCTCGGAAGCGCCATTGATGTTATTACTGACTCTAATCCTTTGATTGACTTTCTCTCTTCTCGATCTCTCCGTTCATTTTCCCACGTTTCAGAAGCCCT
The DNA here is from genome assembly GCA_964056735.1 of Allodiplogaster pararmata. Taxonomy (NCBI): domain Eukaryota; kingdom Metazoa; phylum Nematoda; class Chromadorea; order Rhabditida; family Diplogasteridae; genus Allodiplogaster; species Allodiplogaster pararmata. Next base: position 12,790,500 of record OZ057407.1, read on the forward strand.
TCTCAAACTCCTACCTGAAGTCTGGAGTTCTTCCCGGCATTCTTGCGTATCTGAGTTCTGAAAGTTACTTTCATTTTGTCTCGTCTGCCGGTTCTGTGCCCTTTCTCTTATTCTTTCTGATTCGAGTCTCCCTCCAATTTCTTGACACTCACCTTGGATGACTCTCATCTGGTCTGCCGTCGCCTTCTTGTATTCCTCTAGTCTTCTCTCCAGCTCCCTCAGCTCAGTATTCGGTTTAACCTGCATCATTTTGTCTTCTTTCAATTGCCACTGCATGTTCTTCTCCCATCTATCACAATTCTTCCCCCAGTCCATGCATTCTTCACACAACTGTAAAGCCATTTGTGCCATTTTTCGTTTGCTTATCTTTGTGTCACTCACCGCTTCTTCCAATTCCTTCTTCCTTATCTCTACTTTTTTTTTTTATAAACTCTTCTAGTTTACTTCCATCACTGACCTTTTCTTTCGTATGAAGTCTCTAATGGATGCAATTCATCATAGACTTCTCCAACTTGAAGATATACCCCTCGTCTTGTCCAAGCTCGATAAGATAGACATCAATATGGAGGTCGTTCTCGGTCGGCTGCGTTCCCTTGAAACTGAAGTGTTGGGGAGTTCTAGTAGGCGGTCAATTACGGGAACATCGCATACCCGCAACAACAACGACGACTCGTCAAGATATACGTCGAACCGCGATTACAGGAAGAGATTCCGTAGTGATACAGACTTGCTAGAAACCCCGTCCAGACCTAGAGAGGTCAGCTGCATTTTCTGCAACCTACCTGGTCATAAGGCTGTGGTGTGCAGAGCGATACCCAAATGGTAAGACCGTCTCTCTCTGCTGAAGATCAGAGAGAGATGCACTAGGTGTTTGAATTTCAGATCCAAGAACCACGTTTGCTTCCCCCCATTACTTGCCCACAAAAATGCCATTTTAGGCCAGAGAAACATATAGAATAATGAACATGTTTGAACACGTCTAGAGAATAGGGTGAGTGCACTCGGGCCGCACTATAATTAAT
>OZ057407.1:12791721-12856767 GCA_964056735.1 Allodiplogaster pararmata
TCATGCACGAATCTGACTCTCCCCACTGCTGCTATTCACACTAGCAGTTATCTAGCAGGCAGCCACTGGTCCTACCAGGATAGGTCTGACCTGCATCTCAGGGGAGCGCGTACCCTGCCGCGAGGCGGGAACAAGCGCGAGGAAGAAGAAGAAGAAGACCATTTTCCATCCAGTATATTATAAGCCTTGATTTCAAACAAGATCCCGAAAACTTGAAAAAATCATGGTAATAGGAATACTGATAAACAAACTGCAACCAGAAAAAATTGTATAGCATATTACCCATACTTGACAATAAACTTGAACTCAACCTGAAACAGATCTGAGACACCTGTCAACACAGAAAAAAGTGGATGATTACAGTGCTTGCCGGGAAGTCTGTGATTATAAGCTGGATGTGTGGCGACAAGGCGACATGCTGAGCTGTCCGTTGGCCTTTAAGACAAAAGAGCAGCTTGCGCTGCACAGGCAGCTATCGCACGATCGGAAGCAGCTTGAGTGTCCCGAAGCGGTTGGTACCTTGAGAATAATTTCCTGCTGTAGTGGTTTCTTGCGCGCATTGGTTAAACCCGTCAGGTTTCTTTTGGCAGTTATGTTCAAGAGCTTCTTGTTGGCGGAGCTTGTCTCTATAGTTTTTTATATTAGATTTTTCTTTGAACTGAAGAGTCCCGCTGGTTTTGGTCACAAACTTTAACCGAAGTCAATCTATTATGTACTGTGTAGTTTGACTCTTATTTTCCATTTATTTATATTTTTGCCTCTCTTTTTCTGTGTGTGTGTGTGTTTTATTCCTCAATGTCTAACATCTCACCCGTTTTCTCTAACTTTCCGTTTTTTTTGTTCTTATGTCTCTCGTTTACAATCTCTCTCTTTTATGACATCATTTTCATTAGTTTATGAAATTGTCTCTTGCAGTGTTACCGACGGACGCTATCTGAAACAGTCTTCCGTGGAGTTTCATGTAATGTTGGCACATGAACATGAAAAGAAGAAGAAAGAATTAGCGGAGGCTGAAATCGAGCGATTAGGAAACACGACGAGCGTCTTTATAGTGCAGAGAGCCGCTTGAAGTCTCCGACAGTAACGATGGGAATGGTCATCCGGGAGGCTATTATTTATATCGGGAAATTTATCGTCGAGCGATGTCATGAATATAGAAAGTTTGATAGCTTATCGAGCGAGGGAGTCTGGAATAATGAGCAACGAACTAAAATTAAAGAGCGGAAAAGGGATAGCTATTCATTATTCTAGACTCCATCGCTCAGAGAACGGTCGTTTTTTTTTAATTCTCGACACTGCTTTTTTTGAGCTTCACGTTCTTGACCTATGGTCAAGCTCAAAGCTCTCGACAAAGTCTTGTTCAACATTGTTTCCCATTCTCCTTTATGTTTCCCATTCCCTAGTAGGTAAGATTACTGCTCAACTTGGTCATTCTTTTCTAGTGATTTTATGTATGATCATAAGTATGAGCCGAATGAGTCGAACATGCCTTTAGCAGTTTTCTTTTTTATATTTTATTGGCTCGTTCCCGACTTACGTGCCATCAGACCACTCACATGGTGTTATGTTACTCGGACGACTACTCAGTACCTAGTTCAATTAAAGAATTCGTTAAGAAAGGGTGATACAGGAAATAACTAAATTTCTGATAGAAAAAAAAGTTGTACAACGACAGTCCGGTAAGGTTTTTTTAAAGAAAATTATGAATGAGTTTTGAAACTTCTTTATGTACGCGAAATTTTTTAGGACTTGGTACCCTATTCCTATAACCTATTACTGTGAATGACTAATATTTTAAACGTGTAATACTTTAAGTTTGTACAGCATCGTCACCGATATCTCGCTTAAATTTGAATAAAACTTTTTTTGTCAACTATCACTTGTGAAAGCAAATTTTCTACAAGGAACATAAAAGAGGTAAAAAACGTAACTTTGATTATGTATTAACACAAAGATTTTTTCAACAACGACAATTAACTGACAAGTTCATTTCAAAGATCAACAACGACAATTAACTGACAAGTTCATTCATTTTTTTGTTTTTGAATGGGGTTTCCGGCATTGTTGCTTCACAAATTTACAGGGTATTTTGTGAACTGAAAGTCAAGGCAATTATTTGCCTTTGTGTTTTTAAAGATTATTATGGCGGTAAAACGACATTTCACTCCCACATTTCGCAATGTTTTCACTCTGAGATCTCTGCTTAGGCTTAGTTGAAGTTCACGCTAACGAGGCCGTGTGGTACAACCAGCCAAATAATTACAAAATACAGCTCTAAAAATATTGAGAACTTTCGTGGTGCAAAATAAAAATTTTTTTTTTCAACCAACGATTAAAAAAGTGCTTCAAAAAAGATAAGAGGACGGGTTGTTGCCGAATCTCTCATTTGCTCACGGCACTAAAACCGGCTAGCTATTCTCATACCATGATGCTCAATTCTCACGTAGAACTTTGTTCGTGTTGTGCGGCTTATATTTACAATGTCTTTTTTCAGGACATCCTGGTGAGTTATGCTGCGGACCAATTAGTGTAAACATTCACAGGTCAACTACTCATTCGGACAGGAAAATGTGCGAAACCAGTCATAAGAAACATGTAATCACTTTCCAAAGGGTTCCACCTAACGAGACAGGACGTGGCTTGTACAACTATATTTAGGTTTCATAACTCATTTCTATATGTACGTTTTTGTTCCGTTCTTTGATATATCTCTTTAAAAAATTGTACATTGACCGTTTTGACCATCGCTCCTAAACTATTCCTCCCAAGTTGGTTAAAAAATATAATCTTCCTTCAACCTTTTGACATTGCTTAATTGAAAATTTCTACAGTCTTCCTCAAACAGTTCATAACACCATCGTCTCTTGCCAAGCCTCACAACAGTTGAAGCATTTTAGAAATGAGAATCATGAAAATGCTTTGGTCATTAACGTTAGTCCGAGGACTACGCAAGTGCGCGTAGTGTCGGTACGCCTTGTCGCAGATCTTGCACGCAAAAAAGCGGCCCTCAAAGTCTGAATGGTCGATGGCGAGATGTTGCGAGAGCGAGTGCTTTCCCTGCAACGGCGAACCCGCCATTGAATGATCTACAAAATCACAAAAGGCGGAAAGAGTGAAGAATAACGGAGAGAAAGAAGAGAAAGAGAAAAGAAATCGAGAGGAAAAGAGAGTACGAGTGACAAAGAGAGAGGAAAGAACGTGAGAGGAAGAGAGGAATTTAAGAGAAGATAAAGTGGATGGAAGAAATATAAATTAAGAAGAGGGGAAAATTTACTTTAGGGACCCACCTTCCTTTAGGGACCCCCGTGGTAGAAGAGGGACCCACCCTCCAGTAAAACGACCCAAAAGGGGGGTCCCTAAAAGTAAAAGAACAAAAAGGGGGGTCCCTAAAAGTAAAAGAACAAAAAGGGGGGTCCCTAAAGTAAATTTAATTTTTAGTCCCACCACACAAATGGGAATCAAAGTATAATACCCGGACCTTTTTAATTTTAGGGACCCAACGACCAACACTTTTCCAGAAAATTTTCTGTGGAAGTTTAACTCCCCCTGTTTTACTTTAATTCCTCCTGTTTTACTTTAACTCCCCCCTGTTTTACTTTAAATCCCCCCTGTTTTACTTTAACTCCCCCCTGTTTTACTTTAATTCCCCCTGTTTTACTTTAACTCCCACCCTTTTTACTTCAACTTTCCTCTTTTAATTCTAACTCCCCCCTGTTTTACTTTAACTCCCCCCTGTTTTACTTTAATTCCCCCCTGTTTTACTTTAACTCCCACCCATTTTACTTCAACTTTCCTCTTTTAATTTTAACTCCCCCCTGTTTTACTTCAACTCCCCCTCTGTTTTACTTTAACTCCCCCTGTTTTACTTTAACTACCCCTGTTTTACTTTAACTCCCCCTGTTTTACTTTAATTCCCCCTGTTTTACTTTAACTCCCACCCATTTTACTTCAACTTTCCTCTTTTAATTTTAACTCCCCCTGTTTTACTTTAACTTCCCCCTGTTTTAATTTAACTCCCCCCTGTTTTACTTTAATTCCCCCTGTTTTACTTTAACTCCCACCCATTTTACTTCAACTTTCCTCTTTTAATTTTAACTCCCCCCTGTTTTACTTTAAATCCCCCCTGTTTTACTTTAACTCCCCCCTGTTTTACTTTGACTCCCCCCTGTTTTACTTTAATTCCCACCCATTTTTCTTCAACTTTCCTCTTTCAATTTTAACTCCCCCCCCCTGTTTTACTTTAACTCCCTCCCCTGTATTACTTTAATTCCCCCCTGTTTTACTTTAACTCCCAAAAAACATTAACCCGACATTGAACCAGAAAAAAAACTAGTTGCGCGACGTATTATATAATCTATTTATATTATATAATCTAGAGAGAGAGAGAGAGAGAGAGAGAGAGAAAAATACAATACAAACAAACAATAACAAAAAAACGAACAATAACAAAAACATAACAAAAAACAAAAACGAAATCATATAACATTCGAAATCGAGAGAGAGAGAGAGAGAGAGAGAGACAGAAAAAATACTATACAAACAAACAATAACAAAAACATAACAAAAAAAACCAAAAACTAAATCATATTACATTCACTTAAAAGTTTCGAGATAGCTTCCCCGCCAAAAAGCCATTCCCTAACTATCTTTTCCCACGCGTTAAGGATCGCAAACTTCCTCTTTCTCTCTCATGCGCTTTATCTCTCAAAAACTTCTCAACATTTCCCTCTCTCTCATGCGCGTTATCTCTCAAAAACTTTTCAAACTCTCTCTCTCTCTCTCACTCGCGTTCGGTCTCAAAAAACAACGCACAACAGTGGAGAGAGAAAGAGCAGATAGTCAGTAGAGACAGCAGACAGCAGTACAGAGAGAGAAATAGCAGAGGTGGGTCCCTGTTCTACCACATGTTTTCTTACAGTGCAATTGCTTTCAGGTGGGTCCTTAAAGTAAATTTTTCCCAAGAAGAGGAAGATAACCCTTCCCCCTCTCTCTTCTCGCCTTCTTGTCTACTCACATCAGCCCGCTATCGACTCCGGCAAGTGTACATCTCGGAGATCCTTGAACATCACGTGAAGCCCTGAGCCCAGAGGCACTTCGGGACACGGAACTGGACGTTCCAGCAGGACGGCGCTCCTGCTTATGCCTGGGGCCTCTTTCTAATTGGATATTTTGGATACAACGATACAATATTGTCTTTCTAATCTTTCGATACAGCGATACAGCTATACAAATGGATACAGCGATATTTTGTGAAGGGCACCTGTATCCCTGTGAAGGTTCTCTCTCTAATCTTTTACAGTTTACAGCGAAAAAATCGAATCTTTACAGGAAACGGATACAAATTTACAATTCTAAAGGCTGCTGTAAAGATGGATACAGCACGCATTTACAATGTTTTTTCTTTATGTTTTTTTTTCTCTTTATATTTTGTTTTGCTTCTTCATATTTTGCCATCTCCATTTTTTTTCTTTTTTTTTCACCAAAATTTTTTTCATTTATTTGATTCCGTTTTCTCTTTGTCCATTAATATTATACATGATTGGAAACATGATAATAATTTTGGCAATTGTATATTCATATAAGTACTGTAATATTTTTCTAACTTCAAAGTATTATTATTGCAAGTTTTTCTTTAAAATATTTTTTTTCAATTGAGGAAGGTTGGCGGATGCAAGTCTTTTCGTACAAAAAAATACAATGACTATGTTTCCGATGTAATTGAAGTTGCAATGTCATCGATGAGAAATGAATACATAGTTTGTAATTGAGTTTTAGTGCGGTTTAGAAAGTAGTTTTTTTCAAAAACTAATTCGAATTTTTAACATTAAATTTAGCTTAGGCTTCGTAAAAACTTACGCTAACGAGAACATTACGGCTTAGTTGGTAAAAACAGTTTTATTAAAATTTCTTCAAGTAGTATAGGGTCCAAAAAACAACAGTAAAACAAAAAAAGTTTGTGAAAAAAAAACTTTTTGGAATTAAAAAATTGTTTAGCTCATTTTTACTTGGGGGAGGGGATTTTCGGTGCGTTCAAAAATTGTATTTTGAAAAATACAAAAAAATGTAAATTTTCTTTTGCTGTCTCGTTCGCCTATGCCGTACGGCCTCGTTAGCGTAAACTTTTTCCTAAGCCAAAGCGTTTTTTAATGTAGAAATAATCTTTTTAAAAGTTATTTTTGAAAAACCCTCCAAGTAAAGCGCCCCCCCCCCCCAAATAAAAAAACCAAAAACTTTCTTGTTGAAAAAACTAGAAGCCTACATTGCTTACTTAGGTCACGTAAAATACAAAGAATGAAAAAAATTGGAAATCTAAAGCCTAATTTAGCCGGAAAATCTTATTAGTTAAACTGCACTAACGCCTCTATGTTATTATCATAATCTCAATCATGTATATTATTAATGTACAATTTAAAAAAAGACTTCAAGTATTTGCATATTGTCTGATGGCAAAAAAAATGAAAAAAAACTGAAGGTGGCAAATAATGAAGAAAAAAATGAAGAAAAAACAAAATGAGAAGAAAAAAAGAAAAAAAACAAATATGAAAAAGAAAAAATGAAGAAAAAAATGAAGAGAAAAAAGAAGGAAAAAACAAAATACAAAGAAAATTGACCGAGCAAACGAAAATTGCCCCAAACTCAACAAATATTTGTATCCGATACAGCAACTTTTTGTATCGGCTGCTGTATCGGATACAACTGTGAACTGTGTCCATTTATTTACAGGAGAGATTAGAAAGACAAGTAAAATATCGCTGTATCTAAACTTCCATTGTATCGCTGTATCCAAAATATCCAATTAGAAAGAGGCCCCAGAAGTTGTCGCAAAATTCATGCGACACCCTTTTGTTTATATAAAACTTAGGACCTGCGCATCAACTCATCTTGTTGATATAACACTGCGCATCGACTTGTCTTAAGAAAAAGAGTGCAAGGTTGATGCAATTTTTTACGTCTTTTTTTCCAGTTCTCCATGTTTCATCTGTTGTTGGAGCCGTTTGCTTCTTGTTTCGTGTTCAATTATTTATTATTAGATTCTAGAAACTTTGTTGTTGAAATGTCCTCACATTTCAAGGGTTTCTCTCACGCTGAGAGCAGGGTATATACGAAAGGGTGTGAGGCGTGCTGAGAGAAAAAAAAGAAGTTTATTTACTGTATATCTAAACACACTAAATTAGTCTAAATCGTCTTTTTATTCGATATTAAATTTCATTCGAAATGTTGTATGTAAAATGCTTTGTTTCCCTCGAATAAAAAATTGCGCATTTCTGAGCGACAAAGCAACTAGTTGCTAAGAACGAAATTTATGAACTGTAAAACGTATATTATTGCATGATTCAAACAGGAAGTGTTTCAGCCGCGATTTAGCCAAACCCACGTTTGGCGGGGGGAAACCTTGAATCGCTGCTGCAGCTGTAGCTAAAAGATCGTTGTTGACAAACCAACTAGCCAGGAGTTCTGTGTTTCGCTTGGCGCACTTCTAAATCGTTTAGGCGCAAAATTGTCGACGATTTAAATACAATTTGTTGATATATTTTTGATAAGAGGTTTCGGATACGTCTTTAGACACGCACCTCAAGCACACTAGAAAAAGTCAAAGATGCTTGGTTCGTGGTTCCTGGTTTATCCCGGCTTTGTCATGGAAGCTCTTACATTAACAGCGAGATATTCGTAAGATCGTTCAGTTGTTTGAAAATAAGCACAGACAGACAATTTCAAGTCTACATTTTTCATTGTGATTTTTCCAGGTTTTTTTTTGTTCAACCTATGGTTTTTTCAGCATTACAATGGCTTCATTGAGCGTGAAAGATGCATTCACTAAAGCTGTGGAGAACGATTTCATAACGACAACATGCTCATTCTGCTTTCGGTTGGTGGCTGTCAAACCATTTTTTAGCTATGCATTATTGTAGACGCATTAAAAAATGAACCCACACCCCAATTTTGTTCGAAGTTTGCTGCGTAAAAAATCATTCGAAAAGCAGTATGTTCTTGTTCATGGAGAGTGCGGCGTAATCTAATAAGGAGAATGAGACTACGACTATTAAGTAGGGTCAGCCGTATTTCAGGACTTTTCTCTTTCTGGCCTCAGATTGAGGCTTCGCTCTCAATCAGGGTGTTTCTCTGACCTGCACCGCGGGTAAAAAATCTATACGCTCTCCAAAACCCCCCGAAAAAACATTGAAATCTATGCGCTTGGAAAAAATTTTTTCTCGGCTTTTTCGTTGGGAAAGTCTAAATCATTGGAAAAGTTGAATTTTGAACTCTGAAATTTCAGAAATCTATGCGCCCGAAAAAAGTTGTGAGGGTTTAAAGGAACACCCTGCTCTCGATGCTCAGACCGTTAAAAACAAATATAGCCTCCGCTGGAAACCTAGGTGTAGTCTGCGTCTCTTAAATTCAGCAAAATACCACAATTTGAAAACGCGCACATAGCATATTTTGTCTCTGCTTGTGGAACCTTGGTGTGGTGCGGCGTCAGACTGTAGAGTTTTCTCTGATTTTTTGCTGTCTCTTCGTGATCTCCTAACTCATTCTTATCTGCTTGTCTTCTATCACCTTACGCTCTCTTCAAACTTTCTCCAATTTTCGTTAATGCGATCAATGCAGAAAGCTTTGTACAAGTTAGCAGGGTGTTTCATAGCATCCGCCCAACCTTTTCCAAGCGCATAGATTTTTAAAATTTCATAGTTCAAAATTAAATTTTTCCAATGATTTAGACTTTCCCTACGAAAAATCTGAGATTTTTTTCCGAGCGCATAGATTTCAATGTTTTTTGAGGTTTTTGAAGAGCGCATAGATTTTTTTCACCCGAAGTTCGGGTCAGAGAAAAATCCTGCAAGTCAGCCTGACAATTAATTCACAAAATCAGGAATATTAGTTTTCAGGTATTTTTGTTGGTTTTTTCATGCTAAGACAAAGGCTACGCTAGCGAGGCCTTACAGCTGAAAAGAGGCCGTACGTCTTAGGAACGGACGACAATTTCTTGTCTACCTATTTTGAAAAACTTCTACCTGATTTGAAAAACGTCTACCTATTTTGAAAAACGTCAGCCTAAATTCGTGCAAAGTTTACCTATTTTCATGAAACGTCTACCTATTTTAGTGAAACGTTCACCTATTTACAAACATGTCTACCTATTTTGACAAACATGTCTCCCTATTTTAGTGAAACGTCTACCTATTTTTACAAATCTTCAAATTCTATGTTACACAGTTTAAAGGCAGTGACGCCTGGTTAAGATGACAAATGATTGAACTATCGCACAGAAAAAAGCTAGTCCTCCGGGCGGGATCGAACCCAGACCATAGTTCAATCATTTGTCATATTTTTACAAACATGTCTACCTATTTTGACCAGGGGTTAAATGGAGCCGCCCAATTTGGGTTTACATGTATCCGCCTCTCAAAGTTTGGAGTAAAAAAGAAGAAGGGATGAAGGAAAAGGGCAAGAAAAGAGAGGGAGTTTTTTGTCAATAGTGTGTGTACATTTATCCGCCGACGGGACCGATCCGGTCACTATTTAACCCATGGGTGGAGTTGAAGATTTGATATCGGAGAGCGGGTGATCATGCAGTAAGGGTTAAACATGCCTAAGGCGGATGTATTCAAACAGAGGTTATATAAGACGACGGATGGAGTTTACGACAGTAGGAGTCAATATAATATCTTTTCCTTTCGACAGAATTTTCCTTTTTCATTGAATTCCTGTTTATCATTCAGTCTCGCTCGCGTTCTGCTTGAACACAGTTGAATTGAATAGTGAAAGCTGTCGATTCGCGATTGACAACTATAAGTTTATAATTTAATCATTCAATAACTTTTCATCATATTTAACTTCAACATGTCATCATTTCGGAATTTTATAACATCCAATGTCATTAGTCTAGCCGCGACATTAATCTCTCGAAAAAAAGTTGAGCGATCGACGATGTATCTGTAAAGATGACATCATTGCTCGATGAATGAGATCATCGAGTCAGTGTTAATACAACTGAAATTTTTCACGATGAGATCATGGCTCTCGCACTTTTTAGGTAAAAAATGTTGGATCAGTGAGGTATGAGATGATCTTGCGAGAGCACGCGAAATAACATCTTAAAGTACGAGAAAATGGGTTCCATGACACCTTGCAGAGCGACACCTTGCAGAGCGACACCTTGCACCGCGCACTTTGCAGAGCGACACCTTGCAGAGCGACATCTTGCAGAGCGACACCTTGCACCGGACACTTTGCAGAGCGACACCTTGCAGAGCGACACCTTACACCGGACACTTTGCAGAGCGACACCTTGCAGAGCGACACCTTGCAGAGCGTTATCTTGCAGAGCTTTATTTTGTATATTGTCTCTAGTGCACTTTCCGTTTAGTAGTTTGAGTTCGCAGGTTATTTAAATTATGTGTGCAGAAGAGTTTCGGTGATTTGGGAATTCGAAAAGAGTTCGCATTGAAGGTATGCAATTTAATCATTTAATGTATGCAATTAATGTATTCTTGTATTAATCATGTATGCAATTTCTTCATTTAATGTAAATCATTTAATGTTTTTCTAATGTAAAAATAATTTTCTTCTTTCTATTGCTGTTGATAACACCTTCAATCTTCTTACCATTGATTTATTATGTTTTCGGTACTTCTTTACTTAGTTGCATGCTCCTCTCCCCTGCATTTTGCGAAAATCATCTACATTCTCTCCTCTTTCCGTTCTGCATGCTCCTCTCCCCTGCATTTTGCGAACATCATCTACATTCTCTCCTCCTTCCGTTCTATTCTACTTTTCCTATTTTAATTCTCTTTTCACTCTTTCTGCCTTTCCCCACTCCTTTTTCAACTCGTTCGTCGCGTTCAAACATGCCTTAGAGTGGTTTTATTTAACGCCTGCCAAAATGTTTGAGTGTGAGTGAGCTATGCTTCAAATGAGTGCAGATATTCATGTTCTTTTATCTCACTGTTGAGATGCTATTTCTTCATACGCGCAAAAAAATACGTGTTCCCACGGACGAAGCACCTCATCGATTGCTGTGTGGTTTTCGCGGCCGGTCACCCGGAGGCAGCGAAGGATTCCGTGGTGGGCGAGGGGGATCATCACCCCGCGGAAGAATAGGTGGTGGCTTCAAAGATGGCGGAGGCTTTAGAGAAGGTATGACTTCCCCAGAGTGAATGGCATGGTTTCGGTAACTTGTCTGACTTAATAAAATACTCAGTAATCTTGTAGGTGACCGCGGTTTTGGCAACAGCGGAGGTTTTAGAGGTGGGAGTGGCGGAGGTTTCCGCGGGTGCAGAGGCGGTTTCTCCAGTGAAGGAAGAGAAGGCGGAGGCCGAGGAGGTGGATTCAGAGGCGGGCGTTGAAGGGAAGGTGACGGAGGCGGATTCAGAGGAGGCAGAGGCGGTTTCTCTGATAAGAGGAAGATGTACGATGATGAGAATGAAGAGGAAGAGAACGATGAGAATGGCCAAGGTGAGTTTAGTTCATTTTTCACATAATGGTCCCCTGTTATGATAAAAAGCAGAGGCCCGCGAATTTTTTTGTTTTACATGATTTGAAAAACAAAGGCCCGCCGACAGAAAGTCTGACGGCTATTTAACCCCTGAGCAAGTAGCGAAAGGCGAAGAATACACTTGGTCTCAAACTTGTTCCTGTTATTCGTTGCGCGTTCTTTTTGCATGAATAACTAGAGCTGACCGAAAAAGTCGTAAAAATACTCTTTCATTTTATCACTATGAAGACCTTATGGCGGCTCGTGAACGCGATTATCGAAGTAGGAGGTTGTATATGCCGTAATGAGGTATCAAAAACGGTCATAGGCCCGTCCGAAAGAGAAAAAAAAGACATACATATAACCTGTTCAAAAAATCGACGTGGTTATTCATTTTTCGCGTCTCTATATTGTCCAATTTTCCGCTCTTTTTTGTTTCTGATTCTTCTGGATTTTTTTTTCGTGACACTTGGTTTTGAGCTTTACCCATCGGCTAGTGAGGGAGTGAACAAGAGCGCAGCGACAGTTTCGGGTACAGAAAGCAGCCACTCGGGTTGGCCCTGCCCAGAATTCCAGATCACCGATCCATCAACAACAACATTTACCCGTTCCCGTCACACCCGGAAGGTAAGAAGAAAACCTCCATATAAGGGAACAGTTATTCATGCCAACCAAAAAAGAATGAAATTCAGGAATTATCTAGGTTTTTTCTGACTAGCTTTTTTGGATATTAAATAGCTCACCGGCATTGTCGGTTAGTGAAACCCTGAACTTCTTATGGACGCAAACGTGAAAAAGGAGAATGTGACAAAAGTATGAGTGATCAGGGAGACTACAAGTTTTGAAAAGAAAGGTTTAATGAGCGCACATAAATAAAAGATGTCGTTAATGGTTGGGAACCGGGGAATCTTTGTCAATTGCTGAAGAGGAATTAGTGTATTTTATCTGAAGAGGAATTGATGCATTTTACAGAATACCGTACATTGGGTCTCCGGTGAGATCCCCGAATGTGTCTGTCTCATCGGCGGACCTCCAAGCGCTGGTAGGGGAGGCGCAACACGAGTACGGCTACCAGGGGGGCTCCTCCATACGAAGCGTTGCTACGCTGGGTTCGGGCGAAGTTCCGCTCACCCCCAGAAGCCGAGGTCGACCAAGAGGAACGGTGAGCGTTTCTTGGTCATACATGCGTGACCTTCCGTTTTTTTTCCAACTCTAAAAAAGTAATACGGATTCGGGGCTTTGAAAGATTCGAACGCAATTGCGAATGTGAGTGAGCAATCGGGGCTAGAAATCACGAAACGACTGGGGACACAGTGAATGGGCGAGAAACATGAGCTACGGGAGGGGTGTGGGATTGATGCCGTCATCCTAACAAAGTGTGCATTTTGTTGTGGATGGTTATTTGTTTCTCTGCGCGCTCTGCATGATTGAGGTATGTGGACGACGCTGATCCCTTCTCATGATTCTAATATTGAAATGATCATTCCAAATCAAGTTTTCCGTGAAGTTTGAAAAAAGGTAAGTAGTGCTCTGCATGATGTGGATGGTGTTTAGCGATCGCATTCCTCGTTGTCATCTTCTGCATCCTCGTTGACATCTCTACAGAATCCGCCAATCAACGACGAGGCGCAGGAGACTCACGAAGTTAGAAATCAGGGCTTTTTGAAATGATCATTCCAAATCAAGTTTTCGTAAAGTTTGTAAAAAGGTAAGTAGTGCTTTGCATGATGTGGGTGGTGTTTAGCGATCGCATTCCCCGTTGTCATGTTCTGCATCCTCCCTGACATCTCTACAGAATCCGCCAAGCGACAACGAGGCGCAGGAGACTCACGAAGTTAGTAATCAGGGCTTTTTTGTTTTCAATGACTAGCAAATCCCCTGAGTAAACAGAGAAACTTTTTTTCGAGTGCACAGATTTGCATGTTTTTTCCACTAGAAAAAAGCACCTCGGTAGCAATTCATGCTTTACTGCTTTTTACGTTTTAGCCAGGCTGTGAGGCAAGGCCATGTCGCGTATACAAATTAACGAGTAAACAGGATCTAAGTAAACAAAATCGTATTGTACCAGTTTGTTCCCGACAGTTCTTATCAAGATGGATTTTTTAAAAAAGAAAATGAATTTACCCACCCTCGAACTCCGAGAATAATTCGCATTATTATTAATGAAATGCTCAGGAGATGCACCACTCGATCGGTGACCGCGTGGAAGAGTTTCAAACCATAAGAGGGAGACCATTGTTGACAACCAATGGGTTCCGGTTCACCATCCAACGGCGCTTGTTAGACGAATCGTTCAGCGTTCTCTGTGCAGACCGGTATCGGAAAAGCTGCAGGGCTATAAAAGACTATAAAACCTTAAATACAAGAGACTATAAAACCTTCTTTGACCTAAAAGATACAATAAGACCCTCTAGTTGAATTTAAGAGTAAAGGTTATTTATAGACCCCGTAACACCCTAGCCTTCATACTTTTATGATTGATGTCATATTCGGAATCTGTTCGAGAATTCTTATCTAAATAATATGCTTGTATACGACTTCCCTTGATAATCCCTTATTTGAGCTCTCTCTAAGGCCTTGATAATGTTAATCAATTTAATTCTTCAGGGACTTTTCTTCTACATACGGTTTTAATCATTGTTTTTTTATTTCTCAAATAAATTCGTAAAACTGCTTTTTTCGCTAAAATTGAGAAAATATGATTAACACAAGAATGACTTCCTCGTTTATTGTTATAGTGCTTAAAGCTAGTTGTCGCCACAGTTATACTGGAGCATTATACATACATACATACATACATGCTGTTGTTCTCAACTTTGTAAGTTTTCATTGTTTCAGTTGGGGTTTTAAAAAAGTTCCTGCACAATATGATGCGATTTACATACAAGAGAAGATGCGAGAAGGCCGAATCCGATAGTATAGCCGTTCTGGGGAAATATCTAACAATCGCGGCGAGACCTATCAAAGCACGAACAAAGCAAACGCCCACAAGGCACTCAAAACAAGTTTCCTGGACATGCTCAGACAAGTTCTCAGCCTTATGCTTCTGCATCCTAAAAAAACGCTCAAGACCTGTTCTTCTAAAGGAGATCTACGCCGATTTTAACTTACGCGTAAAAACGCAAAGAAGATTTAAGAATTAATAGTTTCTCTTCGACTTATGAAAAGAAACGCGTTTTCCCGAAACACGAAAAAACTGAATTGGTTCAATTTATAATATGAGAAAAATAGCAGACAGCTTGACTAACGTGCTCTTTGTTTAATGATGTTTCCCTTTTCAAATGGGACTTAGTTTGCTTCAAAATATAAATTGATTTACATAGGAGGGGGGGGGGAGATTATACAAGCTGAGTTACTCCAATCAATGTTCGACCTAATGGGTGCAACAGTTGGACCGAAAGAAACCTTTGAATCGATGGCTCATTTTTAAAAACAGTCTTATAAACATCCTCTCAAATTTTGGTGATATTTTGTAGGATTTGAGAAGTACGGTAGCAGCCAATAAGCAGCGCACTTCCACACAGCCGCGTGTATAACGGCCTGCTCTCTCGTCCTAAACCTCCTCGACCACGCCTTGTGGGAATCCTACATGAGAGCAAAAGTCTGTGCTAAAGTACATCACAGTTTTGATGCCTTGAAATCGTCTCTGAAGAGAGCATGGGACAATCTATCGCAAGAGTACTTTTCTGCCGTGAAAGTCATACGTCTGAAGAGCGTAAATTCTCTAAGGAGCCTGTTTTGAAAGAAATTCAAAGTGGATGTACTTGATAAGGTGGGCATAACTTGTTACATTAGGAAGAAAAGCTTCCTTGTCGTCTGAGTAACCGGCTAATAACAAACCTACAGTAAGTTGAATTACCGTAATTGCTATTCTCTCTTCTATAAAAACTGATGGTGGTATTTCGAAACTTTTTGATCTTGCATTGCATCTTTTATGATATGTACAGGGTGGTCCATGAATAGTGTTACAAATTGGAATTGTTATACCTTTTTTCAAAACAGAGAAAATCTTCTCAAATTAACATATTTTATCAACAACATAAATGTCAACATTCACGCAAAAGTTCAGCTCAAACGATCTCCTTTTGCCCGAACTACAGCTCGAAGTCTCTTTGGGAACGCCTCCACCACTGTACGAAGGTATTCGACTCCGATGTTGTCCCATTCTGCCTGAAGGGCATTCTTCAGGGAATCAATATTTGGGTGGGAGCGAGAGTTTACCTTGGACTCCAAGTAGGCCCAAACGGAATAATCGAGCGGGTTCAGGTCGGGTGATGAGGCCGGCCATTCTGCTGTTGTGATGAAGCCGGGAAAATTTTCCTTGCACCACGTTTGAACCTTTTTAGCTTTGTGGGCTGGTGCTGAGTCTTGTTGAAAGGTCCATGTCCTCTGATTGAAATGCGATTGAGACCATGGATGGAGCACGTCTTGCAGAACATGTTTCAGATAGTATTCCGTGTCGATCTTGACGCCTTTCTCGACGAAAACAAGCGGTGTTTTTCCTGTTGCGCAGATCCCCGCCCAGACCATGACTTGAGTTGGATGTGCACTGCGTTGGACCGTTCTACCCTTGCTATCGGCTTGCTCTGCGTCCTTCGCAAGCACTCTGACGTTTTGGGAGTTGTGGACTTCTTCCACGGTGAACAGCTTTTCGTCAGAGAACACCATATTGAAATGTTCGCCTTGTTGCGTACGACGAAGAAGGTCGCGACATCTTTTGACTCTTTCCGACTTGTTGCGAGCCGACAGAAAAGCGGCCTTCCGTGTACGATACGACCTGAGTCCCAGCTCCTCCGTGACTATTCGTCCCAATGAAGTTCGGCTCATCGGGAGCTGCTGCGCCATCTGTCTGATGCTTCGTCGTGCATTTCGGTTGATCCGACTCCGAACGGTTTCGATGAGTTGTGTCGTGCGAGCAGTGCGAGGACGACCTCGCCTTGGACGGTCCAAAGATGTGCCAAGCTCCTCGAATCGTTTGATCGCTCGATACACTGTCATGCGAGGCAGGCGAAGCGTTTCAGCAATGCGAGCAGGGGCGTGGCCAAGAGTGTGTAGGCGAATGATCGCAGTTCGCAAGCGATTCGACGCTGTCATTACCCTAAACATCGATGGATTCAATCGAAACTCACTTGACACGTATAAAAAATTACGGGGAATCGGAAAAAACAAGAAAAGTGACCGCTACGTGCGGTCACTTCCTCAGGAAATGTTCTCAAACATTTGTAACACTATTTATGAACCACCCTGTAGTTATTCTCAACTTGATCGAGTTAGACTTCATTTTCTTCGAAAAAATGCTTCTTACAATCGAAATACTCTCCAGATTTCATCAAATTTTTTTTTGGTAAAACTCATAGGATTGTGAATCAAAATGAAGAAAAAACCATTTTCACTCCAGTAAAGTAAACTAAAAATTTGATTTGAACCTTCACATCAGCACGTAAAGATCTATAATATTAGAAAGCATCAATGAAAACGCAGAACTAAGACTTGTTCAGACCCATACTATACCGGCTGAGCCAGTTCAATACCTCGGAGAGTTTATACATACACCTCTCACCCTAGTTGAGTCTCCGGCCTCCTTTACGCACACGAGTTGAGCCTATTAAAACACTCAGCCTACTCTACCTTTTCTCTTTCTCTCTCTCTCTCTCTCTCCATTTCTCTCTCTGTATATATTTCTCTATTTTTTCCACGACGGCCTCTCTCATTTCTTGATCGCCTTCCTATACTCTTCCTTGAATATGCTGCTCAACCGCCTTGGCATTCTCGTGATTTGACGTTGTTTCGCCGTGTGCTCTACGTTCTTGTATGTGCGAATAAGAAAGCGGGCGAAACTGCGGACTGGATAGGAATCCGCCATCTGAAAGTCAGCGGTGCTCTCATTGGTACAAAAGTAAGAGAGGAAGAGACAACTTTAGAGAAAAAGAAACAGAAAGTGAGAGTTAGAGGCTTGGCGAGAAAGAGAGATAGAAACATAAATCTCCAGCATTGTCGAAAATCATTTTTTCAGACTTATGCGGTATCCAACTAAATACGCGTTGAATATCATCTCAACACTCCGGTTTGCAAAACTGACATACACAGTTCACCTCAACTGTTGAAATTGATCCACTTTTTGAGCAAAAAAAATACAATATTCGAAAGCGAGCAATTCTTCACAGGCCTGACTAATTAAATTGCCCTATCTATCTCCCATCCCAGGTTTTATCCTCTAGTTCACTTCTCAATAAAATAGGACCCTCTTGCTACAAATTCCGTTCTTTTCTACTGTATTGGAGATAATATAAGTATGGATAAACATATAAATAGTGAGAGAGCTGACCTCTTGAACTACCCTTGGATTGTTAAGAAATGAGCGAATGAAGCAAAACGGCATTCTGTAATCCAGTCAAGCCCTTGCCCGCCTCAATTCTAACTGGCGAGCCCTTTCTAGACAGCGGGCGAAATCACGCCTGAAAAACAACATTTAGTAGGAGGCGCACGAATCACATCAGCCTGCCATTCCAAGATTCAGGCTTCAAAGATAACTATTGAGAGAAAGAGT
Source organism: Allodiplogaster pararmata (assembly GCA_964056735.1). Classification (NCBI taxonomy): domain Eukaryota; kingdom Metazoa; phylum Nematoda; class Chromadorea; order Rhabditida; family Diplogasteridae; genus Allodiplogaster; species Allodiplogaster pararmata. The sequence goes on from OZ057407.1 coordinate 12,809,742, forward strand.
GAGAAAAACGTAGAGGAAGACTGGCTAAGCAAAAATCATGACCTACATCAACTACGACTAGATGCAGACTTAAAAGTTGAATAGATTTAATCGCGCCCAAATAGATCGCTTTTGAGAGCGTCGGGTTCAACGTTGTTATAGCGCCAGAGCTATAATTTTGGCCTGCTTTTCCGACTCGCCTGTTTATTCAGAAATAGCGCCTTCCCATTTACTCATACACATGTTCCATAACATATTATCATGCGGCGAATTATCATTTCAAAATTATGTACTTTTTTATGCAAGAAAATTTTCCAACATATAAAAATCATTTATCATACGAAAGGAACGTTATTTTGAATTCAATGACTTCAACAAGAACTCATTTTATCGAATAAATTTGGAGCGACAAACAACTTGATATGAATTTGAGATTCTACTACAATGATATGTCTCCCGGAAGTTGTGGTTCTTCACGGTGTTTTTGCCTCTTTCTCTGAGCCGTCCGTTTCAGGGAAGTAGCCGTCGGCAAGGTAGCTTCTATGGCCGGTTAAAGATACGCAGCCGTCATGTTTCGTTCCATTACGCGTGCCAGCGGTTCTTCAGCGCGTTGAACGGCGTGGAAAGTAACCTGATATGTGGAAAGTAACCTGACCCCCTCCCAGAGTAAAGTACGCCCTCCCCCAAAGAAACAAATTGCCAAAAATTCGATAAAACAGTAAAGTGCATGGAAAATGCCCAACGTATTAACGTGTGTACGAAGTTTTGGGGTGCAAAGTGTCATTTTAAAAGAAAAAGATAATTTTTAAAAAGAAGCAGCATAATCGAAAAACAAGAAGAAAAAATGTTGGGTACGAAGTTTCGGGGTGCAAAGTGTCGTATTAACGTGTGTACGAAGTTTTGGGGTGCAAAGTGTCGTATTAACGTGTGTACGAAGTTTTGGGGTGCAAAGTGTCGTATTAACGTGGGTACGAAGTTTCGGAGTGCAAAGTGTCGTATTAACGTGTGTACGAAGTTTTGGGGTGCAAAGAGTCGTATTAACGTGTGTACGAAGTTTTGGGGTGCAAAGTGTCGTATTAACGTGTGTACGAAGTTTTGGGGTGTAAAGTGTCGTATTAACGTGGGTACGAAGTTTCGGGGTCCAAAGTGTCGTATTAACGTGGGTACGAAGTTTCGGGGTGCAAAGTGTCGTATTAACGTGTGTACGAAGTTTCGGGGTGCAAAGTGTCGTATTAACGTGTGTACGAAGTTTTGGGGTGCAAAGTGTCGTATTAACGTGTGTACGAAGTTTTGGGGTGCAAAGTGTCGTATTAACGTGTGTACGAAGTTTTGGGGTGCAAAGAGTCGTATTAACGTGTGTACGAAGTTTTGGGGTGCAAAGTGTCGTATTAACGTGTGTACGAAGTTTTGGGGTGCAAAGTGTCGTATTAACGTGGGTACGAAGTTTCGGGGTGCAAAGTGTCGTATTAACGTGTGTACGAAGTTTTGGGGTGCAAAGTGTCGTATTAACGTGTGTACGAAGTTTTGGGGTGCAAAGTGTCGTATTAACGTGTGTACGAAGTTTTGGGTGCAAAGTGTCGTATTTACGTGGGTACGAAGTTTCGGGGTGCAAAGTGTCGTATTAACGTGTGTACGAAGTTTTGGGGTGCAAAGTGTCGTATTAACGTGTGTACGAAGTTTTGGGGTGCAAAGTGTCGTATTAACGTGGGTACGAAGTTTCGGGGTGCAAAGTGTCGTATTAACGTGTGTACGAAGTTTCGGGGTGCAAAGTGTCGTATTAACGTGTGTACGAAGTTTCGGGGTGCAAAGTGTCGTATTAACGTGGGTACGAAGTTTCGGGGTGCAAAGTGTCGTATTAACGTGTGTACGAAGTTTCGGGGTGCAAAGTGTCGTATTAACGTGGGTACGAAGTTTCGGGGTGCAAAGTGTCGTATTAACGTGTGTACGAAGTTTTGGGGTGCAAAGGGGTTTTGGGGTGTTTTGTAAAGTTTTGTGGTTTTGGGGTGTTTTGTAAAGTTTTGGGGTTTTGGGGTGTCTTGTAAACCAGAACTTAAAAAAAAATTCAACACGGACTCACATTTTGACATCAGTAAAATCTTCAACAACGAAAAAGCTATCGGAAAAAAAAAAACAAAAAGCAAAAAGTTATCGGAAAAATCACAAATCATCGAGAGAGAAAACCCCGAAAGAAAAAAAAAAACCGAGAGAAAAACCAATTAAATGCATACATAATTGAAATAACCTGCGAACTCAAAATACTAAACGGAAAGTGCACTAGAGACAATATACAAAATAAAGCTCTGCAAAGTAACGCTCTGCAAGGTGTCGCTCTGCAAAGTGTCCGGTGTAAGGTGTCGCTCTGCAAGGTGTCGCTCTGCAAGGTGTCGCTCTGCAAGGTGTCGCTCTGCAAGGTGTCCGGTGCAAGGTGTCGCTCTGTAAGGTGTCGCTCTGCAAGGTGTCGCTCTGCAAGGTGTCGCTCTGCAAGGTGTCCGGTGCAAGGTGTCGCTCTGCAAGGTGTCGCTCTGCAAGGTGTCGTGTTACCATAACGTATATGTAAAAGTAAAACATGTATATAGAACGTCTCTGTAACATATTTTGAAGTTTTTTGACAGGTGCTTTGTAAAATACACTACGTAAAACACACTCCGTAAAACACAAACTTGAACAAGTACAGAAGCAGTAGTACAGCAATAAGAGAAAAGATGAAAAGAAGTTTTCGTTCATGTATCTATCGACCTAGAAAAATCTGGAAAAATTCATTCTATCCGAAAAAAAAAAAAAAAAATTCTAAAAAAAACCTCGATAAAATGCTTTTTGACAAACCTTGCAAAAATGACAAAAAAAAACTGTCAAAATCCAGGAAAAGGTAGGTGCTATAACTCGATCAGTATTTGGTTTTCGTGCTTCAGGGAACGTTTTTTTGATTATTTGAGATTTTCTGAAACTATAAATGTCAAAAAATTACCTTTCTAGCTTGAATTTGATGACGAGGAACCCTAAGAAAAAACCCTATCACGATTTTTCAAAACATTATACGAGCTTCAGGAATTTTTTTTGGGAATTCGCGTTTGTTTCAGTCTCCTCAGTTTTTTTCGCTCTACAAACGTAGGGTCGATAGCCATAAAGTTCCGATTGTGTGAAAGAAGATTTTTGTTTTTTGATTCCAGTGTAGGAATAATTCCACTACTAAACAGTGGAACTTTTTATAAAAAGCATAAAAAAATTCATCACTTTGTAAGCTTAATAAAAAACTTAAACGTCTTTAATTTTTGTTTTTTTAAGTTTATAAAATTCTTCAAAGAATTCTCTACAAACGTAGGGTCGATAGCCATAGGGTTCCTCCACTCTCAAGAAAGTAACAGTCGATATTAATTCGCGAGTAAGCACCTTACTCTTTTCTCCTTCTTTTTTTAAACTTGATGTAGTTGTACAAATGATTTCGATTAACGTTGATTTTATTATCATTATGAAGAGAAAAAAATTCTCTACAAACGTAGGGTCGATAGCCATAAGGTTCCTTCACTCTCAAGAAAGTAACAGTCGATATTAATTCGCGAGTAAGCACCTTACTCTTTTCTCCATCTTTTTTTTAAAAACTTGATGTAGTTGTACAAATGATTTCGATTGACGTTGATTTTATTATCATTATAAAGAGAAAAAAATTCTCTACAAACGTAGGGTCAATAGCCATAAGGTTCCTTCACTCTCAAGAAAGTAACAGTCGATATTAATTCGTGAGTAAGGGGGCGCGGCGACTATGGTGAGGGTTGAAGGGCATCGGAAAACAAGTTACTCTTCCCAGTGGCAAACCAGTCCTCATGCCAAGGTCGACCTGCCTAGCAATTGGCCAGGGACGGAGCTGCCCTGGGCGACAAACCAAAGGTGTCTGCCCGCACCAACTCGCCACCGAGTTAAGAAACATGAATCCGAGGAAGGAGCAAAATACAGAATAAGTTAATTAAACATAACTGTCATAAACGTTGCTAATGAAAGGCAACACAAGAGAACTCAAATAGTCATGAAGAACCTAAATTGAGAACTAGCAAATAAATAATGAAATAAGGCTACAACAATCATCTCGAAAATACATATAAAAAACAATCAACGTAGATGACTTCTAGGCTGTCTGCTTTTCACACACGATGTCTGGGGATGACCGGGAAGCGGACCGGCTAAGGCGACTTTCTAAGGCAACTTTCTGAGGCAGACAACAACAACCTATGCTTCAAACAGAGTTTAATAGAGATAATAATGGAAAAGCTGGAGTTGTAGAGTTCAAGAGCATTATGAAAAAGCTGATTCATGAATATTGTATACAAATCAAAGAAAAGTTGTTAAAATTGAAACAAGAACTCAATCGAAAATGCTCTTCTGTTGGTATTCTTTCTCGATGTTCCCGAAAACAAGTCCATCTTCTAGCGAAGCTCTCTCGCTTTCTTCAACGTCATCCGAAGCGCGCGCGCTATCCGCTGGCATGTGAGACTTTATCCACTTCTCTGCATGCTTCTTTGGATTGTAATCTGTAGGACTCTTTCCATTTAATTTTATCCGAAGATGCATATCGATAGTTTCAGCTGTCAATACACTTCGTCTTTTAGTTAACATATGAAAAAGATGAGAAAATCCCCTCTCCACTTCTGCTGAGCTGATAGGTACTGTCAATAGGATATTCATAAAATCTCTCAAGTATGTTGGGTAGTTAAGTATCGGTTCTTTCTTCTCATCACACAATCTGAGGTGTAAGGTAACTTCTTATAGAATCTTCATCCAACACTAGTTTTTTTACTTCTTCCTGCACTGATACGAATTGCTCCTCAATACGTTTTCCATCAAAATTGAATCTATTGGAAGCTTCCAACCTTTTTTTTCCATCTCATCAGAAATGGGATCCTCGAAAAATGAATCCTGAGAACATTTCGTGCTCGGGTTGAACCATCCGTTCCTCCATAGCATCAATTATAGTATCGTTAACTGTTTGTCTTAAACCTAACGATAGGAAACTAAACTTTGCTTTTTCAAATGAATCAAAAAGAGAGGATAGCTCTTTCAATTCAGAGTCAACATTAGCCTCAGCTTCTGCTACTAGTTGTTTCGTAGTACTTCGGAGCCTACCTACAAGGGTCGTGTCTTCTTGAAGAGTGTCTGAAAATGTCAGATGCTCTGGTTCATCGTAATGCATATTTCTATCTCCTAAATCCGTGTGCGTAAGTCGGTATTGGTACATGCTAACGCCTGTCGCTAATTTCGTTGGTCCATTCAAAACTTGCTTACCGCTTTCACCGCTTAGCTTTGACCAAGCCGTGGTACCATCACGCCTGCTCTCAATGAGTCGCGGAAAAGAGAAGCCAGGGCCAGATTTCATTAGAGGATCATTAACTACATCACTCATACACGTAACGAATTGACTAAATACTTCTTTCTCAGACAGAACATTCGAAGTTCTTCGCTGAACTTCTTTTGAGTACATACTTAAACAATCGAGAAGCTGATATTCATAAGTAATGAACATATAGAACCTTATATCTTTCATTATGTGCAGAAATACACTAGCTCGATGCATAATTTGCTTATCTGATTTATTTGTCAAAATGTACTACTGCAAATGAGCTGCAATGAAACGGTACATCTTAAGTAGATATTTCAAAGCTTCTCTCTCAGAGGAAACCCATCTTACACCAAAAATCTCTTTCAAGTGATAATATCGAACTTTATCCACAAAAGCGTAATCATAATCTGAAACAGTTGTCTGTAAACCTTTAACCCGGGTTACTGCGATGCTAGAATAGAACGATCTCATATTAGACAAGAACTCTGAAACAAATTTTCGCCATGTAGCGTGCTGTTTGGACAAACCACTCCCTACTGTAAACGCATCTTTGATAGCTAATTCTACTTTATGAGCGAAACAATGCGTCAGAATTAGTTTTTCAGGTTGTCCAGAAGCCGTAGATCTCGATCGGGATGTTTTTACTGAGTCCTGAAAAAGTTTCCAAAACCCCACGTTACGGCCTACCATGACATTAGCACCATCTGTTGACACGGCTATTACATGTTGTAAAAGATACTCTTTAAGACCTACCTTTTCAAATAGATCCAAAACTACACGATGTATCTCTTGACCTGTTTCAGTTTCTACCATTTCCTGTAAACCAAAAAACATAACTCTAGGATAATTTTCAATAACCAATCGAATATAAACTAATAAAAATTGTCTTGCATTCGAACCTGTCGCGCTGTCGAGCATCAACGCAATAGGAGGCTTCCGCGACTTCAGATGCTCTATCCACTTTCCCTTCATTTCCTCGGAAATCAACTTCACTATTTTTGTTTGAGATGTGGTACTCCGATGTCTCGTACCCACGTTTCCGCCGACTATCTCAATAATTTCCATGAGACCGTTGTGCGCATTAATTGGTAAAACCTGGTGGACTTCCCAATACACTCCGATAAACATAGCTTCGGTGGCAGTTAGCACTTCTTTCTCTTTCGATCTGAAAAACTCTTCAGCTTCTTGCTGCAACATTTTCTCATAAGCCTCAACGGTTTGCGAGTGAGCTGCTACTTCCAACAAATGCCTTTTTATATCTTTCGCGATTTTTTTCCTTCCTCTCTATCATTGTAATCCGCAACCCAGTTCGCTGTCACTCTTCCCCCGGCGCAGCGGTCACATGTTATCTCGATCTTATTGTTTTCTTTCTTCACTGACAAATATTTCGAATCTGCTTTGACTATATTATTATAAAGAACACTGCTGAAAAGGTGGGCTTCAAGGAATTTTTGCACGGATTTAGACGAAAACGTAGAATGGTCCTTCATTATCTTGTTGTTGACGTATGTTTGCGCAGCTGCTTTTGTTAGATCATTTCCCTGAGCTACGATTCCGTGAAAAGCTGAAATTAGGCTGTGTTGTTGTTCAAGCAACAACTTCTTCATGACTGGCTCAGTGCATGTGGTGATCGGAAGGGGCTGTATTGAATCCTCTGGACTTTCGTCGAAGTACTCATTTAATTCCGGTACACGGTAGCGTGCAGTACACAATGGCGGAGGATTTTTTTCGGTTACGGATTTTCGGTTGTTGTCTCCGGGTATTGAGTAGTTGATATAAGGAAATCAACTGATTCTGTCTCCGGGTCGTCAGTAGCCAATTCTGAATGTTCAGAAGAGCTATATGGAAACACCATTTCCACACCAAAGTCGGACTGCCTCAGAAAATGGGAAGCTTCTACTTCATTACAGTTATTTTCTTCTCCAGGCGTTTGCTCTGTAACCAGCCATTTGTAAGAACCTGGAACGCTTTCATCTACACACCGTGATATTGAGGTAGCAATGGGGAGCTGTAAGAATTTAGTGTCACAATTCGGAGAAATAACCGGTATGGAGCGAAGTTTTTTTAGCGAATTGAGCTAAAATAGGTACTGCTGCCATTCTGCTTCGGTTTCTAGCTACAACCACAATGTCCACCGTTTTATCAATAATATCGCCCCAAATATTTTGAGAATTTTTTATTTGCATACAACTCCTTGATTTCTTTTTATTGTTAGAGTCAAATACAACGTAGCTGAAATGTTCAGGCAACTGTTTTAAAAATACGTCAGAAGTAGCTTGCTTGTCATATTTCATCAAAACAAATATTACAGGACGTTCGGATAGTTCAGTCAAGGTTATGAAAAATGACGAACCTGTCACGAAGGAATTTAAATTACTCGTTTTTCCCGGATACGAAGAAGGAGGAGCGTGGTTACAGAGCGAAGAACCCTTAGAGCTCTTTCCACCAAATTTCACATTCGCCCTTGCTAAAGAAGCATCCCCTACTACGAGGAAGTCAGACTCATCCGCACATGCCGCACTCTCTTGCTTGAAATCGTAGAACCCCAAGGACCGAACATGTTTACTAGTTTGAGATCTAGATTCCAGGACTAGCAAAGTGTAAGTCGAAACTGATTTTTTTTCGCAGTCACCAGAGAGCTTTAGTTCTATGAAATTACCCCCACGTTGGTTGTCGTTTTTGGCTGCTATGGAGCCTGGGTACAATGTTGATATTTCCGAAATGTTTAAATCACAAGAACTAACGGGACATGAGACGTGATTGTAGAATGAAGCCCAGCAGAGTAGGAAGAGGAAGCCGGCTGTAGTCATTTCACTCCCAAGTAACTTCTGCCTCCTATGAGTTTTCTCTTGCTCGTCTCTCCTTTATATCGACTTTTACCAACGTAACGGAGAGTTTTTTGTTACGACCCTCTACTATCGTCTCCTCCCTCCCTCTTTCGCTTCCTCGTCGTATTATTTCGATGTTAGTTTTTCTCTTTTTTTTCTTCAGTTGTCTGTCAATCTTTTTTCAGTTTTGCTCTTACTATCGTCTCCTCCCTCTTTCGCTTCCTCGTCGTATTATTTCGATGTTAGTTTTTCTCTTTTTTTTCTTCAGTTGTCTGTCAATCTTTTTTTCAGTTTTGCTCTTACTATCGTCTCCTCCCTCTTTCGCTTCCTAGTCGTATTATTTCGATGTTAGTTTTTCTCTTTTTTTTCTTCAGTTGTCTGTCAATCTTTTTTCAGTTTTGCTCTTACTATCGTCTCCTCCCTCTTTCGCTTCCTCGTCGTATTATTTCGATGTTAGTTTTTCTCTTTTTTTTCTTCAGTTGTCTGTCAATCTTTTTTTCAGTTTTGCTCTTACTATCGTCTCCTCCCTCTTTCGCTTCCTAGTCGTATTATTTCGATGTTAGTTTTTCTCTTTTTTTTCTTCAGTTGTCTGTCAATCTTTTTTCAGTTTTGCTCTTACTATCGTCTCCTCCCTCTTTCGCTTCCTCGTCGTATTATTTCGATGTTAGTTTTTCTCTTTTTTTTCTTCAGTTGTCTGTCAATCTTTTTTCAGTTTTGCTTTTACTATCGTCTCCTCCCTCTTCGCTTCCTCGTCGTATTATTTCGATGTTAGTTTTTCTCTTTTTTTTCTTCAGTTGTCTGTCAATCTTTTTTCAGTTTTGCTCTTACTATCGTCTCCTCCCTCTTTCGCTTCCTCGTCGTATTATTTCGATGTTCATTTTTTCTCTTTTTTTCGTCAGTTGTCTGTCAATCTTTTTCAATTTTGCATCATCGCTAGTTTTTCTGTGTTCTGCTTTTGATAACAAACAGCTATTCATGTTTATATATACAAGTATATATAGAAACGAACAAACAAACATAACAACCAGATACCAAAAAACTAACTTAAAAAAAAGAACAGCAACAAATTTTTTTAGTAACAAACATACATATATATAAACAACATTTAGAAATTTATAGAAACTAACAAACAAACAAACAAAACAACCAGATACAAAAAAAAACTTAACTACAAAAACAACAAAAAGAAAATAAATTTAAAAAAAACCGGAAGGCAAAAGAAACAGAGAGAAACCTGATAGTTTCTCTCTCTCTCTTCTACCTTCTTCCCAAAGATTGAGAGAGAGAAACCCCAGTTTTCTCTCTCTCAATCTCCCCCCACATCCCCTCCTATTCCTCTTTCTCACTCTCTCTCTCAAAAGATAGAAAGAAGTTGGAGAGAAGAAAGAGAAAAGATAGTGAAAAAGAGATCTTGGTTTCTCTTTTGAACTATCTCTCTGTCTTTCTCCCTTTCTCTCTATCTTTCTCTCTCCTTATCCCTCTGTTCTCCCCGAACCTCCCCTCCACAGCCCCTCCCCTTCCCCCCTCCTGAACCTTCCCTACCCCCCCTCCCCCGAACCTCTCCTGAGCGCTTCTTCGCTCAGGCCTCCAAGAGGTCCTCCACCTCAATCGCTGTCAATTGAGGCTTGGTATTCCCGATGGCGATGGTCTGCTCGCGATCGCGAGCGGCCATCAGGATCCGCGCTCCTGGCCTGCACTTAATCCGGGTATCCACGTGCAGGTGGTGTTGGGGTACCACGCCTCCCCCATATCCTCGCGCGTTCAAAGCTTGAGCAGCTGACTCAAGAAAACCTTGGTTTTCCTGCAAAAATAACAGTTTCGAGTCACAAATTTGGAAACATTTTTGCTGAAAATACTTCGAAAATTTAGAGCCAATTCTTTGAAAATTCACCCTCGTCTCCTTGCTGTATTCGACTCCGGCCTGGGGGACTGGAGTCGAGTCCAACATTTTGGTCGTGTACGCTGAAAGTATTTCTTTTTCTTCCTTTTCTTGATTTTGAGCGATAAAATAATTTCCGTAATACTTTTATCTGGTTATTTCAACTGTTCTTGTTCTCGAAAATTCAAAGGAGACAAACTCAGACTAACCCATTATTATCTTCGCTTTCACCGTGTTTCCTGCCATGTTGTACCTTTGGTACAAGCTGTTTAAGAAGGCCATCAGGAAGGAGAGAACGACACCCCTGCAATTAATTGACCATTGGAAGTGAAATTTAACAATAGTATAAAGAAGAACTTTGTTTTGGATTTTATATGAAAAAACAAGTGACTCAAAAACTAACGCGAGCGCGGACAGTCCTTCCCAAAACAGAAACTCGTATTCCCTCATCCAAGCCGTCATTGACGGCTTGGATGGCTCATTTCCATTTCGCTCGAGGACTGCCTTCCCCATCTTCTGGCACTTCTCCATTTCTTCTTCCAATTCCGTTTTGTGTTGCGCGATCGACTTCTTCCTTTTGTCCTGATGCTTCTCCTCTTCTTCATCCTTCTCCTTTCCACATTCCTTCTCAGCCTTCTTCGCCTTCTCCAACTTCTCCACTAACTTCTCCACTTCCTCTTCACACTCCTTCTTCAGCTTCTTTACCTCCTCTTTCCACTTTCCCTCTTCATCCGGACATTTACCATTTTTTTCTCTCATGGTTAGCTCCATTTTGCAGCTTGCCAGGTTCCCGTGGACTTCTTTCATCTTATGGTAGAACCATAGCCCGATGGAGTCTTCATACAACATGTGGTCACGAAACCTGGAGGGTGTCAAATTCTGCGCTTTCGCACCTTCAATGATCCAAGGATCAAAGAAGGCGCTCGACTCGGTTATGGAGCTGCCCACGAGGGGCAACACTGCGATGAGAACAAAGATCTTTATAGGAGACCATAGCGTACGCATTGCTGCTGAAAAAAAATGTATTGACGATGTGCAATGGAAAGTTAGTTATAGAAATTAATAGAAATTAGTTTTTGAAAAAGCGGTAATTCTGACACTCCGACTTGTTACCCTCGACACTTTGTACCGCGAAAATTTGTTTTTTTGTTAATCGTTTAAAAAATTCTTACTCGGGCTCAGGTCAAGATTACGCTAAAAATGCCGTACAGCTCAGAAAAGAGATCTTTGAAAACATTTCTTACAATATCAATTTTTTGTCGATTTGACCGTGGATGCAGTGTCGCGTGTACAAAGTGTCGTGATAGAAAGTATCATGGGTTAAAAGCGTCGAGTACAAGTCAGTACAAACTTTCGGTGATCCGCTTATAGAGATCTTTTTTCATTAATTTCTATTACCTTTTCCGCTATTCTGCAGTTCATTCGGGCATAACTTTCTTCAAAATGAACATTAAATCACGAAAAATACGAGAACCAACATACACAATTGTAAACAAAAAATTTATTAGGAGAAGATAAATAATATCGGTTGTCTTTGAAGAGAGAAGCCCTTCAGAAAATGGTGGGCCAGATGATCTTGCCGCCTCTGCATGGAGACTCGCAGGTGATTGTGGACTTTTCCATCTTACGACCCTCTTTCAAAAAGCCACTGCTCGCCTGGAGTATCCCGAAGACTGGAGTAGATCATCTACAATACCCATCTACAAAGGGAAAGGAGATGTCACAATATGCCCCAACTACCGGCCGATAAGAATCATTCCTCATACCACAATGATCTTGGAAAAGATCATCGAAGCACGGCTCCGCAAAATTGTAAGCACAACCGTCAATCAGTGTGGCTTCGTCAAAGGAAGTGGAACAACAGATGCTATTTTCGCCATTCGTCTTTATCTAGAGAAACACAGGGAAAAGGCGAAGTCAGTCCATTGCGCTTTCCTTGACTTGGAGAAAGCTTTCGACCGTGTGCCTCATGAGCTGATATGGTTCTCTCTTCGAGACCACCTAGTCCCAGAAGAGTACATAAGATGGATTCAAATGATGTATACTGACTCTAGAAGTACCGTGAGAAGTCCAGCGGGTACTTCGGAGTCATTCAAGGTTGCTGTAGGAGTTCATCAAGGTTCCGCCCTTTCCCCCCTGCTCTTTATACTGATAATGGACACGATCACCAGAGATCTACAAACAAGCCCTCCGAAAACTCTACTGTATGCTGACGACGTTGTGTTATGTTCCAACACAACAGAGGACCTGGAGAAACAGCTAGGAGAGTGGAACGAACGCTTCAGTGACTATGGTCTACGACTAAACCTCCAAAAGACTGAGTACTTGGAAATGGGAAAAAGTACTTCGAATACCTCGAATACCATCAAAGTCAAGAACACCGAACTCCGGAAAGTGGATGGCTTCAAGTACCTCGGATTCTACATCACCGCAGACCTAGACCCCAAGGCTACAGTTGCTGCGAGAGTCAATGCTGCCTGGCTCAAATGGAGAGAATCAACCGGTGTACTATTCGACAAGCGAATGCCTGACAGACTGAAAAGTAAAATTTACCGATCAGTTGTCAGACCAGTAGCGTTGTACGGCCTCGAATGTTCTCCATGCACAGCAAAGACTATACAGATGCTGCATGTTATGGAGATGAAAATGCTGAGATGGAGCCTCGGACTCACTCGTCTAGACATGGTGCGAAATGAAACCATCCGAGATCGTCTGGGCATCGCCCCTATATCTGAAAAGCTTCGAGAGTCAAGGCTGAGATGGTACGGGCACGTGATAAGATCAAATCCTCATTCCGTTTCTCAATCGTCCTGGAACCTCGAAGTAGAGGGCAAAAGACCCAGAGGCAGACCCAAAACTAGGTGGCGAGACTGCATCGAAGTAGACATGAACACGACCGGGCTGAAGACTGAAGACGCAGCTGATCGGGTGAAATGATAAGAGGAAGATAACCCTTCCCCCTCTCTCTTCTCGCCTTCTTGTCTACTCACATCAGCCCGCTATCGACTCCGGCAAGTGTACATCTCGGAGATCCTTGAACATCACGTGAAGCCCTGAGCCCAGAGGCACTTCGGGACACGGAACTGGACGTTCCAGCAGGACGGCGCTCCTGCTTATGCCTGGGGCCTCTTTCTAATTGGATATTTTGGATACAACGATACAATATTGTCTTTCTAATCTTTCGATACAGCGATACAGCTATACAAAGAGAGAGCGGAGACTCATCTGGAAGTCGAGAGGAACCAGAAAGAAGCCTTCCAGGTTGAAGTGGCTGGAAAGAGAGCGGAGACTCATCTGGAAGTCGAGAGGAACCAGAAAGAAGCCTTCAAGGTTGAAGTGGCTGGAAAGAGAGCGGAGACTCATCTGAAAGTCGAGAGGAACCAGAAAGAAGCCTTCCAGGTTGAAGTGGCTGGAAAGAGAGCGGAGACTCATCTGGAAGTCGAGAGGAACCAGAAAGAAGCCTTCCAGGTTAAAGTGGCTGGAAAGAGAGCGGAGACTCATCTGGAAGTCGAGAGGAACCAGAAAGAAGCCTTCCAGGTTGAAGTGGCTGGAAAGAGAGCGGAGACTCATCTGGAAGTCGAGAGGAACCAGAAAGAAGCCTTCAAGGTTAAAGTGGCTGGAAAGAGAGCGGAGACTCATCTGGAAGTCGAGAGGAACCAGAAAGAAGCCTTCCAGGTTGAAGTGGCTGGAAAGAGAGCGGAGACTCATCTGGAAGTCGAGAGGAACCAGAAAGAAGCCTTCCAGGTTGAAGTGGCTGGAAAGAGAGCGGAGACTCATCTGGAAGTCGAGAGGAACCAGAAAGAAGCCTTCCAGGTTGAAGTGGCTGGAAAGAGAGCGGAGACTCATCTGGAAGTCGAGAGGAACCAGAAAGAAGCCTTCCAGGTTGAAGTGGCTGGAAAGAGAGCGGAGACTCATCTGGAAGTCGAGAGGAACCAGAAAGAAGCCTTCCAGGTTGAAGTGGCTGGAAAGAGAGCGGAGACTCATCTGGAAGTCGAGAGGAACCAGAAAGAAACCTCCCAGGTTAAAGTGGCTGGAAAGAGAGCGGAGACTCATCTGGAAGTCGAGAGGAACCAGAAAGAAGCCTTCCAGGTTAAAGTGGCTGGAAAGAGAGCGGAGACTCATCTGGAAGTCGAGAGGAACCAGAAAGAAGCCTTCCAGGTTGAAGTGGCTGGAAAGAGAGCGGAGACTCATCTGGAAGTCGAGAGGAACCAGAAAGAAGCCTTCCAGGTTAAAGTGGCTAGAAAGAGAGCGGAGACTCATCTGGAAGTCGAGAGGAACCAGAAAGAAGCCTTCCAGGTTGAAGTGGCTGGAAAGAGAGCGGAGACTCATCTGGAAGTCGAGAGGAACCAGAAAGAAGCCTTCCAGGTTAAAGTGGCTGGAAAGAGAGCGGAGACTCATCTGGAAGTCGAGAGGAACCAGAAAGAAGCCTTCCAGGTTAAAGTGGCTGGAAAGAGAGCGGAGACTCATCTGGAAGTCGAGAGGAACCAGAAAGAAGCCTTCCAGGTTGAAGTGGCTGGAAAGAGAGCGGAGACTCATCTGGAAGTCGAGAGGAACCAGAAAGAAGCCTTCCAGGTTGAAGTGGCTGGAAAGAGAGCGGAGACTCATCTGGAAGTCGAGAGGAACCAGAAAGAAGCCTTCCAGGTTGAAGTGGCTGGAAAGAGAGCGGAGACTCATCTGGAAGTCGAGAGGAACCAGAAAGAAGCCTTCCAGGTTGAAGTGGCTGGAAAGAGAGCGGAGACTCATCTGGAAGTCGAGAGGAACCAGAAAGAAGCCTTCCAGGTTGAAGTGGCTGGAAAGAGAGCGGAGACTCATCTGGAAGTCGAGAGGAACCAGAAAGAAGCCTTCCAGGTTGAAGTGGCTGGAAAGAGAGCGGAGACTCATCTGGAAGTCAAGAGGAACCAGAAAGAAGCCTTCCAGGTTGAAGTGGCTGGAAAGAGAGCGGAGACTCATCTGGAAGTCGAGAGGAACCAGAAAGAAGCCTTCCAGGTTGAAGTGGCTGGAAAGAGAGCGGAGACTCATCTGGAAGTCGAGAGGAACCAGAAAGAAGCCTTCAAGGTTGAAGTGGCTGGAAAGAGAGCGGAGACTCATCTGAAAGTCGAGAGGAACCAGAAAGAAGCCTTCCAGGTTGAAGTGGCTGGAAAGAGAGCGGAGACTCATCTGGAAGTCGAGAGGAACCAGAAAGAAGCCTTCCAGGTTAAAGTGGCTGGAAAGAGAGCGGAGACTCATCTGGAAGTCGAGAGGAACCAGAAAGAAGCCTTCCAGGTTGAAGTGGCTGGAAAGAGAGCGGAGACTCATCTGGAAGTCGAGAGGAACCAGAAAGAAGCCTTCCAGGTTAAAGTGGCTGGAAAGAGAGCGGAGACTCATCTGGAAGTCGAGAGGAACCAGAAAGAAGCCTTCCAGGTTGAAGTGGCTGGAAAGAGAGCGGAGACTCATCTGGAAGTCGAGAGGAACCAGAAAGAAGCCTTCCAGGTTGAAGTGGCTGGAAAGAGAGCGGAGACTCATCTGGAAGTCGAGAGGAACCAGAAAGAAGCCTTCCAGGTTGAAGTGGCTGGAAAGAGAGCGGAGACTCATCTGGAAGTCGAGAGGAACCAGAAAGAAGCCTTCCAGGTTGAAGTGGCTGGAAAGAGAGCGGAGACTCATCTGGAAGTCGAGAGGAACCAGAAAGAAGCCTTCCAGGTTGAAGTGGCTGGAAAGAGAGCGGAGACTCATCTGGAAGTCGAGAGGAACCAGAAAGAAACCTCCCAGGTTAAAGTGGCTGGAAAGAGAGCGGAGACTCATCTGGAAGTCGAGAGGAACCAGAAAGAAGCCTTCCAGGTTAAAGTGGCTGGAAAGAGAGCGGAGACTCATCTGGAAGTCGAGAGGAACCAGAAAGAAGCCTTCCAGGTTGAAGTGGCTGGAAAGAGAGCGGAGACTCATCTGGAAGTCGAGAGGAACCAGAAAGAAGCCTTCCAGGTTAAAGTGGCTAGAAAGAGAGCGGAGACTCATCTGGAAGTCGAGAGGAACCAGAAAGAAGCCTTCCAGGTTGAAGTGGCTGGAAAGAGAGCGGAGACTCATCTGGAAGTCGAGAGGAACCAGAAAGAAGCCTTCCAGGTTAAAGTGGCTGGAAAGAGAGCGGAGACTCATCTGGAAGTCGAGAGGAACCAGAAAGAAGCCTTCCAGGTTAAAGTGGCTGGAAAGAGAGCGGAGACTCATCTGGAAGTCGAGAGGAACCAGAAAGAAGCCTTCCAGGTTGAAGTGGCTGGAAAGAGAGCGGAGACTCATCTGGAAGTCGAGAGGAACCAGAAAGAAGCCTTCCAGGTTGAAGTGGCTGGAAAGAGAGCGGAGACTCATCTGGAAGTCGAGAGGAACCAGAAAGAAGCCTTCCAGGTTGAAGTGGCTGGAAAGAGAGCGGAGACTCATCTGGAAGTCGAGAGGAACCAGAAAGAAGCCTTCCAGGTTGAAGTGGCTGGAAAGAGAGCGGAGACTCATCTGGAAGTCGAGAGGAACCAGAAAGAAGCCTTCCAGGTTGAAGTGGCTGGAAAGAGAGCGGAGACTCATCTGGAAGTCGAGAGGAACCAGAAAGAAGCCTTCCAGGTTGAAGTGGCTGGAAAGAGAGCGGAGACTCATCTGGAAGTCAAGAGGAACCAGAAAGAAGCCTTCCAGGTTGAAGTGGCTGGAAAGAGAGCGGAGACTCATCTGGAAGTCGAGAGGAACCAGAAAGAAGCCTTCCAGGTTGAAGTGGCTGGAAAGAGAGCGGAGACTCATCTGGAAGTCGAGAGGAACCAGAAAGAAGCCTTCAAGGTTGAAGTGGCTGGAAAGAGAGCGGAGACTCATCTGAAAGTCGAGAGGAACCAGAAAGAAGCCTTCCAGGTTGAAGTGGCTGGAAAGAGAGCGGAGACTCATCTGGAAGTCGAGAGGAACCAGAAAGAAGCCTTCCAGGTTAAAGTGGCTGGAAAGAGAGCGGAGACTCATCTGGAAGTCGAGAGGAACCAGAAAGAAGCCTTCCAGGTTGAAGTGGCTGGAAAGAGAGCGGAGACTCATCTGGAAGTCGAGAGGAACCAGAAAGAAGCCTTCCAGGTTAAAGTGGCTGGAAAGAGAGCGGAGACTCATCTGGAAGTCGAGAGGAACCAGAAAGAAGCCTTCCAGGTTGAAGTGGCTGGAAAGAGAGCGGAGACTCATCTGGAAGTCGAGAGGAACCAGAAAGAAGCCTTCCAGGTTGAAGTGGCTGGAAAGAGAGCGGAGACTCATCTGGAAGTCGAGAGGAACCAGAAAGAAGCCTTCCAGGTTGAAGTGGCTGGAAAGAGAGCGGAGACTCATCTGGAAGTCGAGAGGAACCAGAAAGAAGCCTTCCAGGTTGAAGTGGCTGGAAAGAGAGCGGAGACTCATCTGGAAGTCGAGAGGAACCAGAAAGAAGCCTTCCAGGTTGAAGTGGCTGGAAAGAGAGCGGAGACTCATCTGGAAGTCGAGAGGAACCAGAAAGAAACCTCCCAGGTTAAAGTGGCTGGAAAGAGAGCGGAGACTCATCTGGAAGTCGAGAGGAACCAGAAAGAAGCCTTCCAGGTTAAAGTGGCTGGAAAGAGAGCGGAGACTCATCTGGAAGTCGAGAGGAACCAGAAAGAAGCCTTCCAGGTTGAAGTGGCTGGAAAGAGAGCGGAGACTCATCTGGAAGTCGAGAGGAACCAGAAAGAAGCCTTCCAGGTTAAAGTGGCTAGAAAGAGAGCGGAGACTCATCTGGAAGTCGAGAGGAACCAGAAAGAAGCCTTCCAGGTTGAAGTGGCTGGAAAGAGAGCGGAGACTCATCTGGAAGTCGAGAGGAACCAGAAAGAAGCCTTCCAGGTTAAAGTGGCTGGAAAGAGAGCGGAGACTCATCTGGAAGTCGAGAGGAACCAGAAAGAAGCCTTCCAGGTTAAAGTGGCTGGAAAGAGAGCGGAGACTCATCTGGAAGTCGAGAGGAACCAGAAAGAAGCCTTCCAGGTTGAAGTGGCTGGAAAGAGAGCGGAGACTCATCTGGAAGTCGAGAGGAACCAGAAAGAAGCCTTCCAGGTTGAAGTGGCTGGAAAGAGAGCGGAGACTCATCTGGAAGTCGAGAGGAACCAGAAAGAAGCCTTCCAGGTTGAAGTGGCTGGAAAGAGAGCGGAGACTCATCTGGAAGTCGAGAGGAACCAGAAAGAAGCCTTCCAGGTTGAAGTGGCTGGAAAGAGAGCGGAGACTCATCTGGAAGTCGAGAGGAACCAGAAAGAAGCCTTCCAGGTTGAAGTGGCTGGAAAGAGAGCGGAGACTCATCTGGAAGTCGAGAGGAACCAGAAAGAAGCCTTCCAGGTTGAAGTGGCTGGAAAGAGAGCGGAGACTCATCTGGAAGTCGAGAGGAACCAGAAAGAAGCCTTCCAGGTTGAAGTGGCTGGAAAGAGAGCGGAGACTCATCTGGAAGTCGAGAGGAACCAGAAAGAAGCCTTCCAGGTTGAAGTGGCTGGAAAGAGAGCGGAGACTCATCTGGAAGTCGAGAGGAACCAGAAAGAAGCCTTCCAGGTTGAAGTGGCTGGAAAGAGAGCGGAGACTCATCTGGAAGTCGAGAGGAACCAGAAAGAAGCCTTCCAGGTTGAAGTGGCTGGAAAGAGAGCGGAGACTCATCTGGAAGTCGAGAGGAACCAGAAAGAAGCCTTCCAGGTTGAAGTGGCTGGAAAGAGAGCGGAGACTCATCTGGAAGTCGAGAGGAACCAGAAAGAAGCCTTCCAGGTTGAAGTGGCTGGAAAGAGAGCGGAGACTCATCTGGAAGTCGAGAGGAACCAGAAAGAAGCCTTCCAGGTTGAAGTGGCTGGAAAGAGAGCGGAGACTCATCTGGAAGTCGAGAGGAACCAGAAAGAAGCCTTCCAGGTTGAAGTGGCTGGAAAGAGAGCGGAGACTCATCTGGAAGTCGAGAGGAACCAGAAAGAAGCCTTCCAGGTTGAAGTGGCTGGAAAGAGAGCGGAGACTCATCTGGAAGTCGAGAGGAACCAGAAAGAAGCCTTCCAGGTTGAAGTGGCTGGAAAGAGAGCGGAGACTCATCTGGAAGTCGAGAGGAACCAGAAAGAAGCCTTCCAGGTTGAAGTGGCTGGAAAGAGAGCGGAGACTCATCTGGAAGTCGAGAGGAACCAGAAAGATGGTTTATCATGAAATAATGTGATTCAGCGAGTATGGTTGAACGTTTAGATCGAAACCCGCATTGGAATTGGGACAGTAGATCATTATTCTCAATACACAAGTATAAGAAATTCGCTAGAATTTTTTCGAAAACTTTGGACAAGGAGCACGTTAGTGATATGGGTCTTTTTATATATATATATATGGGTCTATAGTTGGAAAGACTCGACGACCCTCTTACTTTAGCAATGGGTTTGACAATTGCTAACTTCCATGAATCAGGTATTTGTCCGGTTGTAATACAGTTATTGAAAATAATTCTGAGAGTATCTAAGAGTGCAAATTTACATTTTTTATAAAAATGTTTGGAATAAGATCAGGAGAGGTGTTAGCCTTATTCTCGAGTTGCGAAATAGCTTTCAGTATCATGGAGTCATCAATGGAATCGAGGTTCGATAAATTGCTACGAACATAAGGAACCGGTAATACATGTTGTGAAGGAATAGAATAAACGGAAGAAAAATAAGAGGAGAACATCTCGGCTTCCACTGAAGTATCAGTTATTTCGAAAATATATAACAAAAGCCTCCATTATTAAGGAGATCCTCAAAAGGAGCTTAACTAAACGGTTTTGCAGAAAAGCTTCACAAGCTCTTCCAGTTCTGGCACAGAATCTTCTCATTGTATAATCTAACGGCATTTTTTCTTTGCAAACCCCTTCCTTTCCAGCAGAACATCCTCGAACGGTACAACAACTCTTTCAAACGAGGACGCGGAAAAGTACCGATCGACCCTGCTATCCAGGTGACTTCCGTTTATTCTGTCATGAACAGAAGAGCGAAGAAAAAGAGGGAGAGTTTTTATAGTTACAGAGTGCGAAAAAAGTTAGGGTAAACAGTATTTTTTTCGATAAAAACTTGATTGAACTAATCATACAAAATTTCCACCAAGTTTTGTTGAAATAGTTTATAACAAAACTGCACTTCCAAAAATTTGAAGAGACAGAAGCACGGAGTCGCTTCTTGAAGTCACCCACCTGGTGAACAGGTAAGAGACGTCAAGACCATTCGACACCTTTTTCTGGGCACGCTTCTCTCCAAATTTTTGTAGAAAAAAAGCACAGGCCTTGCTCTCAAGGACCGAACACACAGAAAAGTCCATGGGAATTCAATCATGGGAGTAAGAAGGAAGTCATGATGGAGGAGAAACTGGTCTTTCACCAGTCTCGCACCACTTTAGCTTTTCGGGCGGGCGCAGAGTCTCTCAATTCTTTATTCCGCTTGAAACAAAACATCATGTTGAGTGACGAAACAGAGTCTCTGTTTTTGGAAAAAAATTTGAGGTCATCGGCATGTAGAAAACCATGGACATCTGGCTCTATGTGCTCCATGATATTATTTATAAATATTGAAAAGAGGAGGGGTCCAAGGCAACTCCCCTGGGGAACGCCACTGTTGTATACTTTAGAGCCTGATAATGTATCTCCGATTGAGACTTTCGAGGACCTACTTGTGAGAAAAGAACGGATAAGATAGAGGAGGTTGCCCGTTATTCCCACTTTTTCAAGTTTGTGAACAAGAAATCTTATGTTTACAGAGTCGAAAGCACGTGAAAAGTCGACTAGACAGATGTCAAAGTCTATTTTTCATTCTGAAGCGTGAGGTAAATGGAATGAGCCTCTACCAGGGATGTCACCGTGGACCGTCTCCGACGGAAACCATGTTGTTTGGGATGTAGTATGCCATTGGTTTCCGGATATTGATAAGTTATATTGAAGATCAGTTTCTCGAATACCTTTGACATAGAGCACACCATAGTGATGAGTCGAATAGTGATTGGACGATAATTTTCGATCTGAGAGCTGGGCCCTTTTTTATGAACTGGTTTGATTATTCCTTTTTTCCAGGCCAGAGGGTAGTGCCCTAAAGTTAGTGAAGATGATGGAGAGAGGTATGGCAAGTGAGTCCAGACAATTTTTGAGTAGTCTACTTGGAATAAAGTCAGGGGACGAGTTCAGTTTTGGAGCGATTCGTTTCAGGATGGAGTTCACCTCAAAAGGGGAGATATCATTTATGTGGTCGAGGTGAAAATTTGGGCGAAAGATTTGAAGGGGTCCACTGATTGGTAAGGGTTGTAACTTATCAAAGTACTCGGCGAAGTGAGTTGCTTGTTCGAAGGGGATAGTAGTTGGTTTATTGTTCACTATGAGAGCAGGAATAGATGTGTTGCTTTTAATGCGGTTGGATATAGTTCTGAAGAATACCCCTCTCTGTTCTCTCATTCCAAAAAAAAATTTTCCCCTCTCTTGTTGTTGTTGTTGTTGCCGGCAAGCATCCCGCATCGAAGACTTAGTTATGAACACTCTCTTTAATGAGAGAAGTTCTCGTGTTCTTCTGACAAGGTGCGTCCGGAGAAGGGTTTTGATGTCCTTTGTAGTCCTGAGACTGTCATGCTGCACCTTGTGAAGGCGGACATCGTTCTAGCAACCTGTTCATGCTATAGGCCTTGTGAGTGGGTGGTCAAGCCGGCCTAGCATCGTTTTTGGTGGGAGTAGAGACGTCTCGCCTGTCGTTGACCGGAGATAAGCAAGAGGCTATTTGACTGGCGCCTCGACTCGCCATTGAAAAGTATAGCGGAGTATCGGCTGATGTTTTGTCCGGTGGCATGCCCAGGCCGGTCCGGCATCGCCCTCCTTGGACGAGCTATGCTACCCTGTTTTGGTCCGCGGCGGGATTTCTCCCGCTACCTCCCAGCACGAATTCTTCGTAGGGAGGCGTCCCTCTATCCGCCACCTGAGGTCGCGCTCGATTCTGGACTGGATGATCCGGCTCCATCCGTGACAGGCTCTTAGGCTTACTCGCTACCTCGTATGCGTTAGCGCAAAGCAGCTTTTCTGTTTCCAACGCTTGAGGACGCGTTTGATGCAGTTTTGGGTTAAATCGCTGTTTTTTTACAATGTGTCGAAAGTGCTGTAAAACTTTAAATGGTGAGTCAAGAGGTGAGGTTACAATCAACCTTCGCATAAAAAATCAAGGGGTTCAGTCTGTCTAAGTAAACAATTTTTTACTCAAACTTTTTATTTCAGCATGTGGATAAGCGAATTGATCCTGGGCTCCTGGAGGAAATCCGCAAGGGAGAGTTCTTTTGCAATGTCAGTCTTTTTTTCAATAATCAATAGAGAAATTCTTCTAAGAATAAAAACAGTCGAAAATCAACCATCAAATGCTTTTCTTGCTTGCTCCTTTCAAAATTTTCTCTGTGGGAAGTTACACGGAAAGAAGAGTAAGAAACTACAAGCACAGACTTTATAATCATTGCCCTGTTTTACCCAAAACACGACACTTGTACCGAAAACTCCCGCCTAACCCAAAGTTTAGCCAAAATAGTTGTTTATTGTGTTCGCGGGTACGAATTTTTACTACCAAATTTCGCGATAACCTGATTTTTACTACCAAATTTCGCGATATCCTGATTTATACTACCAAATTTCGCGATAACCTGATTTTTACTACCAAATTTCGCGATAACCTGATTTTTACTACCAAATTTCGCGATAACCTGATTTTTACTACCAAATTTCGCGTCAACCTGAATTTTCAACAGGCGCCCGGCAGATTGTCAGTCATGAATACGAATCACTACTACGCTGTGTACACTTCCGAGCTGCGCAGAAGACTCAGTTCACCCGAGAATTTCAACAAGAGCACACTTGGCTCAATGCTTCGAAGGTACTTTGCACTTATGATCTCAGAGGTGGGAGCGGGGAAAAGATAGAGAGGTTATGGAGAAGGTTAGGATAAAAGCCAGTTCAAATTGTTTTCGCCTTGCCCGCTTCGCTGCATGGTGTTTCTCCATCCGCACTACGCGTGAAATCTATTCGCGAATCTAGGCACTATTCAAAAAAATCATAGTATACGAATTCCCTCTCGTTTTTTAAAACTATTTTTTATACACATTCTGAAATTCTTTCCTTTATCTGCCGTATCCTCACGATTAGTGTTACTGATCTACTCGCCCCGAAGGGGAAGGGGGGTTGAAAAACATCCTGCTTGGAAGAAGAAAGCAAGCTTCTAGTGATGCATCTCTTCTCTAAAGCCTCTATCTGATCTTTCTAATGTATTTTGTCAATCTGTTCCTAGCAAACATATTGTGAAAAGAATGATATGTTTTACCGAGACTCGTACGAGGAAAGAAGGTTGTATGCGATTCTTCTTCAGATCAAAGAAGCCGGGTTGCGGAAATCAACTGCAGGAAATGCTAGCCGAGAAAAAGATCTACATGTGCTCTGATCCGAAGAAGGGAGCCGCCATGTACACACTGACTTCTCTCTACGAAGGTAAATACCCGCCTTCCCTGCCCCCACCTCCTTCTTAACCTGGTTCAACATGTGGGCCAACCATCACCCTACTTCCCACTTTTTCACTTCTGTTTTGATAAACGAAAAAAAAAATAAATAAACGACGCACCGCCCCTTTCCTATCCCCTATTCTTATTTATCATACATTCAAACCAACCCCTCCTGCTCTGCTGATTAATGTTAACGAGTCAGGAAGCGGGGCTCGAACCAACTTCGAGTCTATCTTACCAACTCCGAGTCCGCCTTTCCTCAGGAGTTACTAAACAAACATCCATTCTCTCCTTTTATTCTGATGTGTTGATTTTCAGAGGAAGCGCTCGTGATGGCCACCGACTCTCGCGAACTAGCCCTCAAGAGCTTCCCGTACAAGGCTCTCGTCCACTACTTCATAGGCACATGCAAGAGCCAAGAGCAGCTCGTGCAGCGCAGAGCAAATTGGCTCGCAACTCTGTCAGTTTCAGATCATCTTTTTTTCTCTTTAGCGCGACTGAAGTCAGTGATTGAATCAAAATACTCCGGATTTTCGATTTTCGATAAGTCCGGTTGTTGCATCAGAGTGATTTGGGCTGTTTGTTGTGCAATTGGTCCAAGTTCACTCATTCTCTTGGCAGATCCGCCTGAACTAAGAAATTTCCACAGTGCTCGCTCGTCTCCTACTTACAATATGGAGAAGTTGGAAGCAGTTTCTTGCATTCTAGTTGCTCAACTACTTCCCATGCCTGGATATACCAGAATTAATCTACGAATTTATGATTCGATCAGGGTGTTTCTTCCCAAACGCAGAAAGAATGAGTATGTGTGTATCAAGTAAACTAATCGCGAGGAAACGGCAAGTCTTTAAAAAAAGTGTGAAAGCGTGTGATTTAAAAGAAAGGATGCAAACGATCAGATCATTTGCTTCAGTAGCTTTTTTGTATAGCGCATAGAATTGCGCACAGATTCTAAGCGCACTTTGGGTTAGAGAAACCCACTGGATTCGATTCGATGTTGGATCATTTTTTTCTGGTTTACTCTTGAAATATTTTTTGTTCAGGCGGTTCATGGAGGACATGAAGACGGTGGCAGCTGAGTACAAAACCATCGAAGCGTCGACAGCGAAGGAGTCGCCGTTCAGCAAATTCGCGCTCTCCTCTCATCACTTTGGGATGCTGGAGTGGAATCTCTGGATAGACATTGTTACCAAGTTGGTTCAATATCACATTTTTCATTTCCTGAGCATTATTATAACACCATTCCTCTTATAGTTTTTTGATTAGTACTCAAATTACAGTCCGTCTGAGACCAATTATCGTTGTAGATATGCAATTACTGTATTTCTAGCGGCATAGTGCATTTATGAGTGAGCGTTCGCTCACGTCGGAGTGGTGAAGGGGAGGTTTAAAGTACGTGCTCACGTCTTACATACAATGGTTTTCTTCTCTTCAAAGAGGAAAATTAGGTTTTGGATAAGTATTCATTGCTAAAATGATCATCATGCGTTAGACAGGGCTTGAATTTTTGTCTTCCGTGTTTCCAACGAGTGTCATCACTTCCTATTTTTAGGGTTAATACAAAAATTAATTCGCTGCATTATTTTTATTATTTGTAGATCGGTAAGGTTTTAGTTTTCGCTGAAATTTGATATTTTTCAAATTTCCAGTTTCTAAAAAAGTCTTGTTTTTCCCATGTTTCGAATTGACATCTTCGATAAAAAAGAAAGGCTCTCCAACCAAATTGGTTGGGTTTCAGTTCAACATATTTACTGATACAATAATTTTTATTTTTAGTTACACGACATACGGCATTGAGCAAGCTGAGCTTGAACTAGCAAAGGGGCCCGGGTGCAACTGGTTTTCTGAGCAGGAAGTCATCAAGAAGTGGTACTCGGAGTTCCAGCCGTTCAACTTCACCTCCATGAGCTCAAGTAAGTTTTTGCTTTTTCTTCTTTCCCTCAAATGAGCAAAGTCAAAATAACAAGGCCTTTAACTTTTTCCATATACATACTACCAAGCGAATTAGCCATGTGTCCACGGCAGTCTTGTGGTAACACGCTCACATTCCTGGTGAAAGTGATGGAGACCATTCGGTTCAAATTTGCCATTTAAACTAGCTGTTTTTCGTGCAATTTATCACGTTTCAAAGCGGTCGAGTTATTGTTCTCGGTTTTCTATAAGTTTCCAACGCAAAAGAGATCATTTACCAATAATTGATCAGGCATCGGATTATTTTTTCAGACGTCGATAAGTTCGACCCGGAAGTATTTGTGAAGCTCTGCAATTTGGGCAACCAGAACCTGGGAGAGCTGAAACCACTAAACGCCTTCACCGAGGTATTTTAATCTTTACGAATTTCCGAGTCGACTAGCGATGAAAGAAATGCATACGGCTCAAATCGAAAGCAACTACAAGCCGGTATTTAACTTTTTTTTATCCTCTCCACAACCTTTTTTTCGATGTGTAGCTTCTCCGAAAACTACGAGTTTTTAAGTCAGCATTTGATGTTTTCAAAACTCTAAAACTTCTGTTTTTTCCCTCTTGTTTTTTTCAAATCCATGTGTTTCATTCGCAAAGCGTGTTGAAAATACGCGCTGCTTGAAGAATTACGATGGTGAAACTTTTTGTTTCCCATCGCTTTGTCTCATTCTCATAACATAAACCCGCTTCTTCTTTTTGAGCTAACGTTTTTTTTTCTAAAACCATTCTGCCCGCTTACTTCAGTGCTTTTTTAAGTATTAACGAGACCAGATAGGTTTGCACAATCATGTTGGCTCCGTTTCTCTTCTTGCGTTCTTTTTTCACTTTTCCTTTTTCCCCTTTTCATTTTTTAGCCTTTTTCCATCCCTAAAAAAAAGTCGATTGGTGAGTACAAACACCTCTTTGACCGGTCTCATTAATCACCCGGTGCTTAGCCGCCTGTCCGCTTTTGACCAGCATGTTTTTCGCCCTGTAGAAGTTAGAAAAAAACGCAAGAGTTTAGATTAATTATCTATTATGAAGTAGCTGGACTGTTGAAAGCCTCCAGAGACTTATCATGTATCGGACAGGGTTGATAATCTTTTCAATTGCTCTTTCTGAGTACTCATTTTCTTTTTTTTTGTTAAAGTCTCAGCAAGTATTCTTCGTATGGTCCCTTTCTGTTATTATTGTATATGTATGTGAGTATTATTTTTAGAGTTCTTGACAAGTTTATCACAATGCTTCCACAAAAAATTTAACGCATATGAACAGACACCAGCACGCATGAGCATCTACACAGCCAAGTACTACATCTCAGTCGGGGAGATTCTGCGTCGCTTTGCCCCACCAGAGGGGTACTCTCTCTGCAATATGGCGTCATACATACGCAAGTCAGTACCGCGTCTCCTCTACTAACTGTAAAGTACCATTAAAAAAGTTTCTAGATTAGATTAATTTTTGGTGAGAAGTCTGCATCTTTTTTCAAAAGTGTTGTTACTGGTGAGAAGTCGACCTCATACGCGTTCTAGGCAAGTGTTTAGTTTTTTAGAGAGGTATTGGTATTCAGGATTTTCCGAAACATTTAGCCCCGGCTTCCAGATCGAAGAGGCTGAATCAAACGGCTGAGCTGCGGGTTGATCTCGAAGCGAGAGGAATTTCTGTCCCGAAAGAACGAAAAACAAAATCAAGCCCCAACACTTTCACAGCGCTTCTTGAAGGTATCGAAATTTTTCAAACTGCGTATCTATATCATGTGGGAAATCGCTCAGAAAAATATCAGTCACTCATTGTATTTGTCCTTCAGAGGAAGCCGACACTTTGGCCCGTGATATCGAAGGTCTCGCCAAAGCGTTCTTCCCGCGAGAATACATCGCTCTTCGCATTCTGAATCTGGAGCACAGCCAGCTTGAGAACAATAAGAAGACAAACATCGACCCGGAGAAGAAAGAGGCTATTAAGTGAGTTGCTTTGCAATCTTTTAAAGATAACTTTTTCGGATCTTTAAGCAGCTGAAACTTCTGGGTGTGGTATTATGGGAGCTTTGGCGGCTATTGTACGAAGGGTATTGAACTGGACCCTCATGCCGAGCAGAACCATCCAAACAAGAGATTATTTTTTGTTAGTTCTTGCACAAATCTGATTCGCTCACTGCTGATTTAGCAATGACTCATAAATCAGCCACTGGTGCTACTAGTATAGGTGTGCCCTAAAAATCATCTCAGAGGAAAGCTTACTTTGCCGGGAGGCGAGAGCAAGGAAAACTATTATGTTGAATAATTGACGCTGAGATAACCTTTAAATGACAATTTACTAAATGACAGTATAGAAAATGAAAAATTACAATAAGATAACAATGAAACAAAAATTTCAAATGACCATTAATGACCATTCAATTGTCTTCAGAAGCGTGCTGACCGAGCTGATGGAGACGACATGGGCGAACCGGCTTCCGACCTGTGGACACATCTCCAACTTCTCGCGACCGGCTCTCGAGCACTTCTTTGCCTCTTTCTCGCTCTCCACTCACGGCTTCGGCCCACTGGAAGCGCGTACATGGCTCTCGGAGTTTGTGAGCATGTTCGTCGACTAGTTAGAGGGTTTCTTCCTCTGCTGAGGTCTCTTTTAGGTGCGCAGCACGTTCAAGTTACATCTCTGTACATACGATTATATTCACTGGACCTTGAAATATCTGTACAGCATATTGTAATCACAGATTTTTTTGTTTGACGAACTAGTTTTACGTGCAACTCTTTCAAATACCGTACGAGTATTCTGATTTGGCTCTGATGGAGACCTAGGTGTAGTCTGCGTCTTCAACATTCGGCAAGCCGATGCCAATGTCGAAAATGGAAGCGCTCATAACATCTTGTATACGGTCTTTTTTAAAGCCGTGCGGTCTTGTTCCTAAGCCTCGCTAACGTATACTTTGCTTAAGCCTGAGCAGAAAAACATTAAAAGTACCTGGAAAACTTTTAATCCTGAGTTTGTGAATTAATTGTTAGGCTGGCTTGTACAAAGCTTTGTGAATGATTTTTCCAACGAAAATAGCAGAGCAGAAAGAGTGTGAGGTGATGATAGCAGACAAGCAGAGAAGAGTGAGCGTTAAGATAACACGAAGAGACAGCAGACGATCAAAGAAAGCTCTGAGCTGTCTTATGTTTAACCCCACCTTTGTTTCTATCAGAGCCTCTGATTTACATGTTACTACACTAAATTTTCCGGAGAATCAGATGGAGCTGTTCGATATGATGGCCCTTCATTTCCCTTGACATCGAGAATAAAGCGTTTGAATTGAATTGAACACTAAATTTCATGAATATTCAAATGCTAATCCCCCCTTAAAAAATTCATTTTGTCAGAAATTTGCATTCATGATTCCAGTAAATTTTGAGCGTTTTAATTGTAAAAATTATAAATATAGAAAAACTATTTTTTATGAATTTCAGTGCAAACTTACATACTTAGATTTCTAACGCACAGTGTATCAAAAATTCTATAATTTATGAAACTTTACTTGCGACTCAAGATTCGCTCAACTCATCTTGTTAAACCGAATTGTTAATTCCGAATCGTTTGATAAAATATGTTTATCAGAATAATTATTCAGTGCGCTTCTTTCGAGAAACCTTCGAGCATAAAATGGCAGTTTCCACTGCAGCCAATCACAACAATCAGTAGTTCATCTTGGTGTATATGAGAAATGGGATTGCATGAAGGCTTGTCAGACGGCGTGTCCATGGGTGGCCAGCTCGAGCTTGAGCTGCTTGGCGAAGGGGCTCTCAGTGGTCTCCTCGTCCCAGTTGTCTTCCCACACGCTGCCCTCCTCCTCACCCTCCTCTCGCTCCGCCCACTCTTGCACCGGGAACTCCTCGAACTCTTCGTCGTCCACCAGATTCTTCTTCGCCTGAAACACTTATTGTCAAAAGACAGCTTCAATGTATAGTTATCATATTTCAGCTATGGATTGCGGAAGACTGATAAGGTGAATGATCGATCAATCTTCTAAAAACGAGACCTAAACTCAATCGCCTTCTTTGTCTGAGAAGTGATAAGAGGTTTCGAATGTTAACAAACGTCAAAATGCTAGCAAAAATCTTATCATAATTCGTAGTGTCGTGAAAGGCGTGTTATTACTTTAAGAAGGAAGCAAACAAATAGATAAGAAACACGCCTTCGCAGTCTTGTCAGTAGTTGATTTTTCTGTCGTAGAAGCCATATTTTTTTGCTCGCTTCAGCTTCTAAATCAACGAGTTTCGAAATTTTCTATGCGGAGTTCGTTCCAACTTTCAAGAAGGCTCAATCGAAAGAGGTAAAATACAGAAAGAGAATCTGTTAGTCACAACCCAACTTGAGTCATCATATTTTTTTTATCGTGCTTTCAAGTCGCAAACAATTGACAACCACAACAAAACAAGGCAACAGGTCAAAATCACCTACGACGATCATGTGTCATGCTCTTATCACCGCATTATGATTTCTAATTAAGGCATCGTCATTGTGACTTAGTATATTCTACTTCATCTAGATAGATAGTGTTCTTTTAAAACTTTTTCTTTGATTCATAAATCATATTTATAGTCACCGTTAAGTCATACAACATCCAGGAAAGTCATGCTGTACTCAAATTGAAAAACAAAATTGTTCGACAACGCTTCAAATTATGGGTTGGTAAGGACCATCAAGTTTCATCTACTTAATTAGTGATGATATAACAAAAAAATAGCATGAGATCAGGTGAGTGTAGACTATCGATCGGCTTCATCCTTCTTCATCCGCTCCTTCTGGAGTGCGTCTGCTCTTAGCATCAACGAGCGGCCTCTCCTCCTCTCCGCTTTGCTCCAATGCCTGAGTGTTGACGGTCCCCTGCTTCGGCGGAAGCCATCTAAACACATTTGATCAATACTGAACGTATTCAATCAATACAGCTTTCACTCATAATTAAAAACCCAGTTCCTCTTTGCAGTGGAAGAATAGGATTAATGGAAGCGTCTCAGTAAGCAATCCGAGAAGAGTCAAACCTGGGGTAGACTTTGTCATGAAGCCTCCACATGCCATCCACGACTGCAATGTGATTCTCGAGTACGACATATTCAATGCTCTGCTTCACTTCGGATGGAGAACCGAGAAGAAGGTGGCCGAAGCGATCGAACATCGCCAGCTTCTGCAGCTTTTACTTTTACTTGCAGTCTCTCAAAATATGAATAATTCAGCGAAGACGTTCTTAGAATGGTAATAAACACCTAAGTGAAAAACTATTACGGTTGGTCTTACGACAACTTTCCGTGTCCCTCAGATTAATACAGTATTAGGTTTCAGATTCTCTTTGTATAACTTTTTTGCCTCTCTATCTCTCTCTCTCTCTCTCTCTTCTCTTTCTCTCACTTGCCTTATCCTTTTATCCGCTCTAAATAGTCATCGCATGCGGATAAGATTTCAGAAGATTTTTTTCCATGTTGTGATTGATTAACATGCCTGTCTACACACAACCTTCTCATATTATTCATCGAAAACTAGAATCATTTTCATAAAATTCAGCCACATCGATAAAGAAGCGTCTGAGCAAAAACCAGGGTGTTTCTCTGACTCGCACTGCGGTTAAACCAAAATCTATGCGCTTTCTAAAAACATCGAAAAACATTGGAATATAGGCGCTTGGAAAAATTTTTCCTCGGATTTTTGTCCAGATCATTGGAAAAAATAGAATGTTGAACTCTGAAATCTTGAAAATCTATGCGCTCGAAAAAAGTTGTGCGGGTGCTAAGAAACACCCTGGCAAAAACACGAACTCCAATTAATGATTCTGAGACTGAAGATCGGATGAGTCATTAGTCATGACTCATTACCTGATAAAGGTGCATCCGGACTGTTATCTGAGCGATATCATTGCCTTTTTTGTAGGGATTGTCCGCACATCGGACAGCGACCACCCTGGAGGGCTCCACACGGCTTACCAGCTCCCATTGAATCGAGCCATTCTCCACGTCCGGCCACATCTTCTGAACCACACAACTGGGTCAGCAAGACTTGCTCATTATGTCAGAAAATGGTATAAACAACCGTGGTAATTACCATGTTTGCCTTTTTATATGCCCTTTCTTGAAAAAATGTTGGGTTTAAAAATTCCAGGAACTTCGCGGCATTGAACGCGTTCCTCTGAGATGCGGAACAGACCTATCCTGGTAGAACCAATGGCTGCCCGCTTGATCACTACTAGTGTGAATAGCAGCAGTGGGGAGAAACAGATTCGTGCATGAGCACTACCAAAATTTTTTAACCCCCTTGGTTTGGGTGGATCTGTCTAACGCCTCGATGTCAATGGGATCATCTTCGAGCTCCCTGCGGAGTGTCTTCTCCCAATCGCATTCGTCGTCCATGTTTAGCAACTCTATAATCAGAGAGAGCATAACAGGTTACGTTTTGCGTCTGTCATAAACAATCGATCGCGTCAAGGGAAAGCAGCGAAAGATGTTCTCTAACTAAAATCTTATTTAGTAGAGTATGAACGTTCGGATCGTTCAATAAGGATACTAGGCATCCTTCATCATGTATGGATATGGTGTCCATACAAATGTTCCTTTTAGAAAGGAACTCCTTTTTAGCAGAGCTAAAAAGGAGATGTGTTACTCAGTCGAGCACACAAAGAACACTGAGGAGTATGGCAGGACGGGCCGTTTTCTCTCTCGCGCGCGAGAGGTTCCGAGGGACTCTCCCGCCCTCGTTTGAAAGTGTGATCTCAGTCGACCAAGTCGAACAAAGCCATTTGATTGATTTGAGCATTGAAGTATAAAGGGCATACAATCAATCTTTTGAAAGTATGCCTTGGTGACTCTTTTCCTTTTCTTGGCACTTATCCAATCTGCAAACCCGGTTGACTTAGGTTGCTCTATATGCACTTATAATCTCGATTACTTTACTAGGGAAAAGCACACATACAAATCGTATCGTGTGAATCATTTAACCCAGACGTTCTGAAAGAAAGGTATCAGGATTAAATTTGGAATACATTTAAAGTATATAGTTCCATTTCCATTCTTTCGAAAGTAGGACTGTTGTGCTTTTTTGTGTGTTTGGAGTATCACATCTCCCATAAGCTTTTTTAGCAGCACCTGGGATCAATAAAGTTTGGAAAAAATAAATGCAATATCTAAACATTGAAAATGCAGAAGAAAATAAAAAGAAAACTCAAACAAAAAGAAATATAATATTCAGACTCGAAATTCGCATTAATATTGTATACATACGTCACACTCTACGATTTTAATGCCCCTCCGACAGACATCACCCGGTTTCATGTTACTAAATTCTATATAAGAGCTTTTTTGTGTTTTAAGTAGGAAGCGTTATGACCCTGTGTTTTCTGTTAGAGCACTCGTAAAAACCCTGGTATATGTTCTATCTGTTTTTATATTGCGATTCTTATATGAATTGATCTGCAAACTTCTGTCAAAGCACTTCAACAGTGAAAATTTATTGAGGCAAAAAGCAGTCGAATGTGAATTTTTTTCAAAATAAGAACTTAAAGGCTCAGACATCGTTCGACGACGCTGTGGTAAGCGGTGGTAGTTTAATCGCGATCATTGGACAAGTAAATCAGTGAGAAGCTTGATTAAGTTCAAAATGGAAAGGGCAGGAATGTATGTGAAGTGGAACTGGTGTGTGTGGACTTGTGAGGTCACTGAATAGCACTCCGAGTCCTCGAAAAAAATGGAGGGCTGAAGGGGAGCAACTATTCATAGAGGCTTCTAAAAAGTGGCCCTGTTTGCCCAATCAGTACCCAAATAAAGCTCTTGGACTTGATTTTCTTTTGTAAAAACTGAGAAAAAACTGGGTTTTTTGAGATTTGGAGGACTGGAGCCCATTTTTCATACGAATTCCGTAACTTGTCATTGATTGTAGTTTCGTGTCAGTTGAGTGTGAATTGTGTGAGAAGGAGAAACCCTTTCAATGACAGACTTGAGTGAAATGCTTCACCGTGGATGGATGCAACTGAGGCCGGAAAAAAACTGCAATATATTGAGGGTAGAAAAGATCAATTGAGAACGAAAAATAAAGAGATTTCAGCTGAATAGTTAGTTAAAGAAGAAGATAAAGAGGAAGGTTGTGAATAGATGAGAAATCTGAGAAATAAGGTGAAAAGTCACAGAAGTATCTGTACAGAGAAAAAACTGGACAATGGTAGAGCAAATTAGGCTCCCGTAGATCATGATAATCCGGGTTATATCAATGCCTTTGCTCGACTCTTCTCTTTGAGAGGGGCTGAGTGATTGCAAGATATTGACTTGCATTGAACCCAACAAAGCAAGAATTTTTCAAATTTCACTTCTCTCTGGAGCCTGTTCCCCGAATTTAATTTTTAATCATTTTTCGCTCTAACTTTGGTTTGAAATTTGTAATATATGTTAGCTGAAGGGTTCTTTTCGTTGGCACTTCTTCACTTTAGGCCCCCCTTCCAGAGGTTTCATGGGTCATACTTCTGACTCATTTACATTTTCAATAAAGTCATTTTCACATTAAAAAAAACTATTTTTACATTAAAAACGCTTAGGCTTAGCAAAAAGTTTACGCTAACGAGGCCGTACGGCTTAGCTAACGAGGTCGTATCAAGAAAATGACTCAATTGAACTAACCCAATTTGACGTCTGGGAGGAAGGGGGGCTAAAGTGAAGAAGTTTCTTTTCGTTTCGGAACCGAACCAGATGTTAGGATAAGAAGCGTTCTATAGCCCTATATCTGGATCACTGTGCTATTCTTCATTGAGCTTAAAATTTCATCATTTAGCTTCCTCAAAACGGAGTAATATTTTTGAGGAAGCTAAA
The DNA here is from genome assembly GCA_964056735.1 of Allodiplogaster pararmata. NCBI lineage: Eukaryota > Metazoa > Nematoda > Chromadorea > Rhabditida > Diplogasteridae > Allodiplogaster > Allodiplogaster pararmata. The sequence continues at coordinate 12,843,957 of OZ057407.1, forward strand.
GAGCTTACTGATACCGAATCAAATGGTCGAGAGCGGTATAGTTTAACTAGTAGGGTATGAGAATCTTTGAGAAGTATATGTCTGAATGTTAAAGCTTAGGATTGTGTTGAAGCGAACTAGTTTCTAAATATCTATAGTTAAGAATTATAATTGTGCAAACCCGCACTTCCAGCATTCACTTACTTTCGGGTACAACGTTTCAATTAAAATCGAAGTCTAAGCTGGCAATTATCTAATAGCAGTGCTACTTTCTGTTATAGACTTGTAGACAATCACTTGGAATTTAAGGCTAAAGAACCGCGGGACTTTTTAATTGCGTCTCTGATACCACAGTGTTCCAAATTTTTCGTACTATTGACTTTCGAAATAGTCATAAAGCGTATACCCGGTATTTGTCCAGATCGAAGTAGGCTCCTCTCCTTCTCCCCTCGGGAGCTTTCTCCCCCCCCTTCTCCCCCTTATGACTAATTTTTATACGATCTCGTTAGCCTAAGCCATACGACTTCGTTAGCGTAAACTATTACAAAGCCTAAGCGTATTTTAACGTAAAAAATAACAGAGGGATTAGAAAGAGAGGAAAGGAGAACAGGAGCAAAATCGTGCAGCAAAATTCAGAGGATAGGACCCTTAGTCGAACTAGACAAGTGCCGAATACCGAAGTAGACGGTAAGGCTTGTAAGCTAGACCGTAAAAACTTCCACAGCTTTATTAATACCTTTAAGACGAAAAGGTTGTTTTTTGTCAGTCCTGAAAATAATTCGATGAGAACCTTAAAGTTTTTAGCTCCTTCGAATCAGAATGGTCGACATTTCTAAGTACGCTGGAAGATATGTACTGGAGACCTCTGATTATTTTGAAGATTTTATGAAGGTTTTCGGATTGAATTGTTTTATTAACTTTTTTAGATTCTAATGGGAATTCTGACCGGTAAAACATTTGATCTAAAAGACTTTTTCAAGATATGAACATATAAATCTTTCAAAGGTTCAGTCCCAGTGTAATGTTACGTGTTTCGGCTCTTATGGAAACCTAGGTGTTGTATGAGTCTCTAACATGCGGCAAGATGCGAATAACTGAAAACGCGCACATATGTACCAAATTTCATACGGTTACGTGCCTAAGCCGTGTGTGCAGCCTCGCGTACTTAAGCTTAATCCGAAAAACCTATAAAAAATTACCTAAAAACTTTTAACCCTAAGTTTGCGAATTAACTGAATGATGATATCAACGAAAATAGCAGGAAGTGTAAAGTAAGCGTGTTTTAATATCAAACAAGCAGAATAGAATGAGAGATAACTTAGCAAGAAGAGACGGCAAGCAATCAGAGAAAACTCTTAAATGCTGCACCACACCCTGGTTTCTATCAGAGCCTCTGTTTCTAACTCTGCTCTCGATCTCTGGCTTTGTAAACTGAGGAACACTAAAACGATAAAATTTCGCACAGTTTATGACATTGTAATAAGCATGAGCTTAGGTAGGCTTTCAATAAAGCTTGGGGATGGAAGGCTTCAACTTTAATTAGGAATGTTCCAACTTAGAAGAAAAACATTGTTGGCTTAACAATAAGAAAGGTCAAAGAACTAAAGTAGACCTTATCAGTGTCAAAGTCAGACAAAGAAATATCTTCGTGGCATGAGATTTTTATTTATTTTAGTCTTTCAGTTTTATGTTATGTGAAAGTGATTGTTGAGGAATCAGGGGTTGGTTACCTCACAAGAAAAGCCGTCGTCAAACTCAAAGTGACAATAGAAATCAAAATCAATGTAAGTTGTAGTTTCAGCAAAATTATCAAAGAACTCATGATCTAATGATTTGCTTCTTGAGTTCAGAAATACGGACGATGCGCATATATTTGTAGCGATTGGAAATAAGAACTATACATGCATGTAGTGATAAATCTTCAAATGCTATGTTACACATTTTGAGGGCAGTGACGCCTGGTACTATCGCACAGAAAAAAAGCTAGTCCACCGGGCGGGATCGAACCCAACCATCTTTGACTCAAACCGGGAGCGCGTGTTACCATTACACCACGGGGACATATTGCTATTTCGTGCGATAGTGTTATATGAAATGCTCATATGCCTTGTTCTCTTAGTCACGCATGCTTCTTAATCGTGAATTCTAGAGTTACGCTCCATTCATGACGCAATCGCTTGATAAGCATGCATGACTAAGAGAACAAGGCATATGAGCCTTTCATATAACACTATCGCACTAGAAGAAAAGATGGTTGGGTTCGATCCCGCCCGGTGGACTAACTTTTTTCTTTGCGATAGTTCAATCATTTGTCATGCATGGCGTGTAATTAAGAAGACCTGTCTGTTCTGTTACTGCTTATCATGGTTTTCTCATAGATTGTTTCTTTCAGAGCTCATTTTTGTTCTAGGCGATTTATATCTAGAATAATCATTTTGTTTGATACAATTCACTTACATTCAACATTCATTGAAAAGGTTTTGCCTTTAAAAAGTTTCCCCTGCAATACTCTGTTATATGATAATACAATACTCGAGTTCAGCTGAAAGAAGCATAATAAGACCAAAAACTGGTTTGAAAAACTGGTATCATGAATAACTTTCCAGAGTTCCAAGTGGCAAATTCACCAAATGTCCACTCTAAACAACTCTAAGATAGAGTTTGAACTAGACAAGGTATGTTTTTGAAGGTAATTTGTTGTAAATAAGAGTAGAGCATATCAAAAATTTATGTAGTAAATCATACGCTTCGAAAAGTTTCCTTTTTCAGTTATTCTTTTTCATATATATTTGGTATACAGAAGTAGAGTATGAAAAGAATAAAATGTTAGCCAAAATCTAGCTACGGGTTTTTGAATGATTTTGTGGCATTGAAGATATGTGTTCATATTGTTTTTTCATTTTTTCAAGAGGATTAGTAAATCTAATGACATATCAACGCGAATCGGCAAAAGAGAAAAACGGCTTCGAGCTGATTCTGAAAAACTGGAAAATTTTACAGGATTAAAAAAGAAAATTCATGATCATTTGGAGAAAAAAATTGATGAGGTTAAAGCATTATAAGTTATCGTCTTTGCTTAAGGAATTCGACGAGACGACTTCAGATGGCCGCAAGTTGCGCTCCATCGTTAAGATGAATGCTCACGGAGATCTTATCCTCCTCCAGACTCCCATCAAGGTAGAACTACCCTTTTCTGGTGGTACTGATGTAGAAGATGAATGTGCAGTGTAGCTTGCTGATAGTGCAGGGGCTCCCCAAACTCGATTATGAGTCCGAAGTACTATTTTTACTCTAGGAAACTGGGTAAATGCTTCTAATTCATATCGAAATTTTAGGCTTGATACTTATTCATGTAGAGGATGTCAGCTTTCAAAAAAAACTTTTTGCAAACTTCAGCTTATAATCGTCGTCTTTCTAAATCGAAAGCTTTCTACTCGAGCCGTTAATTTACACTTTATTATCTTCACAAAGCCTAAGGAAGACATACATACAATAGAGAAAAAACATGGAAAAAGCTTATTTTTTGAATGAACCTAGCAGTGAAAATTTCATCTATGAAGGTTTCCAATGCAGAAAACCGAACAAAGAAACAACGAAAAGAACTAATCCAACTATTAAGATTTTCTAATGCATATTCTCGATCTCTCTCGTAGTTCCCAGAGGAAGCTCTAACAGAACGCTGAGGCGAAACTAAAACATGTGAAAACAAAAACTTTTTGCAGGATCGTGGTCTGTCTAACTTAGATTCGCAAATATGAGACAATTCAGTTATGAGGTTCCTTGTTGTTGCAGAAGGGCGAAAAGGAGTCTGTCATCACGTATACATTCCATGACGACATTATGACAGTCATCATGCAGTGTGGAGAAGTCACATGTTCCAGAAAGTTCAAACGAGTAGAAAAGTGATGTCGTAAAGTCACTGATTACGATAGCCGTCGGGAATCGCAGCCTATAGGTACTGTAGCCGAGTTATAAATTGTTACTTGTATTGTTGTAATAATAGGGCTCCGAGCCCTTACTAACTGTTGATGTTGACTGTTAATGCGTAAGATTTCTGAGATTCTTTTTGATGAATTTGAGCATGTACATATATGTGAAGGATTGACTAAGAACAGCTTCCTCTCACCTTATTTTTGAACTAAGTCCGTTTAATAATTTTTGGCAATTAAATTTTTCCTTTAACACATATTACTTCGATGTTGTTCCGAAGTTTCATCTAACTGGAATTTGACTTTAGCGCTTTTTAATAAGTAAATCTAAACTAAACACTGTTATGAGAAGCTTGAAAGCTGATGGTGTATTATTGTAAATTCAGTAAAACTTTTTCTGTTCTGGGAATTCGATAAAATGTCTCTAGAATATTTCGATGCATTGTTTATATGCAGACGATTATTTTTCTGATTCAAAACTCTTTCAAATTTTCATGAATAGATTAAGAGAAGAAAGTCGTAAAGTTTTTTTTAATGAATCCATTTGAAATAGCAACTCAAAACTATGTTTGAATATAAATGTTTTTTCGTAGGGGTTCTTCGGTACCAAACGCAGTTACGGTACTTTTTCTCTTCGACTCAAAAAAAAGTTCCATGGAGTTGTCGCTTCTGAGTCGTAAGAGTTGTCTTCAGACGCTCATATTGAGGAGGCGATAGGCTTGATGACGCCAAAAATTATTTAAAAAATTATTTCAAATTTTCATGAATAGATTAAGAGAAGAAAGTCGTAAAGTTTTTTTTTAATGAATCCATTTGAAATAGCAACTCAAAACTATGTTTGAATATAAATGTTTTTTCGTAGGGGTTGTTTCGGTACCAAACGCAGTTACGGTACTTTTTCTCTTCGACTCAAAAAAAAAGTTCCATGGAGTTGTCGCTTCTGAGTCGTAAGAGTTGTCTTCAGACGCTCATATTGAGGAGGCGATAGGCTTGATGACGCCAAAAATTATAATACCTTTAAAGTTGTGCAAAACATGATTACGAAAGAATAATTTATTTACGAACACCACTCATGGAGAGAAATAAGTTGTCCTAAAAAATCCAATTGATAAGCTGTCCTAATAATTCCTCTTCCATGGATTTTTATATACTGTAAGTCTAGCCTTTAAACTAAAACTGGATTAAAAGTCTATCTGGAGGAAAAAAATGCTAATGAAATAAAAAAAAGAAATAGTTTACTATTAAATCATTTTTAACTTGCTAACAAATAGCGTTTAATTGTCTGCAGAAAGTCCGCATACGCTCTCTTGACCTCCACATACCTGAGTCTCACGTTACTAACATTGTGATAAGAGCTACGCAGTATTGAATGTGTGAGCAAAACGTCTGTGCTCTTCCAACATTTCTAGGCCGAGCCAACGTTTTCTCTGTCGTTATGATATTTGAGGCCTTCATTTAGTGTGAAATGCTGTGATTTCTTGTTATTTTCCATTCCGAGTGTTCATGTCAACTTAGTAGTCAACTTATTAGTCCTCGTCGATCAAGCTCGTTGTAAAATCGTATTCCCGAAAAATTAAGAATGAATAAATCGGAAAACGTACAGGTGAATTATCTTCCTGTTTGAAAAAAATTGATATTTTCGCGCTCGATTAAATGAAAAATACCGGAAAAGTGGAAACTGGCCATATCAACATTCTAAATTATCATCAAAAAGCTCTGTAGAAACATGAGTTAGACAAATCGGCCTTTATTTTCTCGCTTTTGACAATAAAATTTTGGAATATCTCACACATTTCTCAAATCGTTTCGCAAACACATTGCGATTTCGTACAATTCTATTCTCAGGAGGGGTTATTTCTCGACTTTGCTCGACATTCATCTCTTTATTGGCATGGTGGAGCCTCGTTTCTAGCAAAAATTGAATCTTTTGAAACCGTAATTTCCAAACGATGTTTCAATGTTCAAATAAAACATTCTTTAACCGCATGCATCTGTTCACCTTTGTTTAATTTTTATGAGTCTGTAAATGTGTCTTGTTCAAAAAAATTCTTATTCAACTCTATTTTAAAAATTGTTCTTCTCTCCAATTATCGCTTTCACTTTAACGAATCCTTTTTTATGCGCACACTCTCTCTCGGTAAGTCTCGTCCTTTTATAACTCCCATTTAGGGAGCGTTAAAATAAAAAAAAGGTACTTTTCTAGAGTAAGATGTAGACAGCAGTAATTTCGTACGTTTATTTGTCTCACAACGAATCGCCGTGAAATGCTAATGGATAAAGGTGTTTTTTTGGAAAGTTATTTTTGGAGAGCGATTGCTTCTAATAAAAAAAAAACATTGCAATTTATTGACATTTCTCGGCAATTTGTGGCGACACAAATGAGTGTACCGAATTACTGTTCTCTCCATCACAAACTAAAAAATTTTCTTAATTTTGACGCTCCATAAATCTCCGAACAATAAGTCTCACTTTAACACAAACATTTTTAGTGTAAATGACTCATACAATTTACTCTCCTATGAAAAAAAACATACAAAAAAAACATAGAAGCAGCAAGTATTAGCTATTTTGTGTTGTTTTGTGTCATTTTTGGTGGGTAGGAGTGACTTTTTTGGTTATACATGCTACTTCTATCCTTTCTTATCTCCAAATTTTTCTTCTTCTTTTTTGTTCCCTCTCTTTATTACCCTTCCTTCCTTTTTTTTCTTTTTTCCCTCTTCCTCTGAGAGATTTCATCTGCATTTGGCCTCATTCCATTTGTGAATCTCTTAATTTCATCTTCTCTCCCTTTTCCTCTCTAACTTCGCGTCTCGAATCATTCTTGTGAATTTTTTTACTTTTCACAGTTTTCTCCGACCGGTTGCCCTCACTTGGTTGCCCTCACTTGGCCTCCACTCACTTGGTTGCTCTTCCAAAACATGTATGTCTATTTCCTTACCGTTCTTTGACACTAGTTGCACCAATGGCTGGTTTGGCTTTCACCTACGACATACATCTCTGACTTCTTAGGTGTGGTGCAGCATGCAGCTTCAGAAAGTACAGAGTTTTCTCTGATCATCTGCAGTGTCTTCTTTCTTTCTTATTTCTTATTCTCTTCTGCTTGTCAGCTATCACCTCATGCCTTCTTGGAACAGTGTGCAGCGTCAGACAGTGCAGAGTTTAATTCATACACACACTCAATTCACAAACTCAAGAATAAATGTATCTTTTTCTTGCTTAGGATTAGGCGAAGGTTTCGCTATCGAAGTCGTACGGCTTAGGAACGAGACTACGGCTTAGGAACGAGACTACGCCTTAGGAACGAGACTACGGCTTATGAACGAGACTACGGCTTAGGAACGAGACTATACGCCTTAGGAACGAGACTACGCCTTAGGAACGAGACTATACGCTTTAGGAACAAGACCGTACGGTTTCGGAAAGAAACCGTGAAAAATTCAGAGACACAGTATGGCGTGGGTTAGAACTGATTCGGATAGTTTTTGGTAAGTAACAAGTATTTTTAAACATCAGTGTTCAAATAGTTTTCAACAAATATTTATCTCTGAGTTCCAGGAGGTTATGATCTGCCGTCCTATGAAACTCTTTCATGAGATAAAACGTTGATTGTCACCGTTCCTAGGTTTCAAAGTATTTTTCTGTGACAATTCCAGTTTCCTCCCTTTGAAAAGCGCTTTGAAACTACCATGAAAAGCTGAGAAATGAACTGCTGCCTACAAAATATTGACTGATTGCTGTTTGCTTAAAAACTTGAGGCTTATTCACTACTTATGTATGTATGTACGAGCTAGTCGTTCTGCTTCCGACGGTCAATTTCCATTGTTAATGAAAGGAAAATTAGAAAAAATAAAAAATAAAGAGAAAGGAAAGAAACGAAGACGAAAGTGAATAAGAAAGCGAATAAAAAATTATGGATAAGGCGTTCTTGATCACGGATTCTCCAGAGATTTCTGTCTTTCATGTTAAAGCAAAAATTATAACACGAGCACCGTTGATCTTGAATCGTGAACTTGTTTTATTGTGAGTATTGAGTGGTTTTCCATGACAATTTGAAGTGTCCAACATAGAACTCTGACCTATAGCAGTTTTGTTTTATGTACTCTGTAGTCTAGTATCAAAACAAAACTGTCAAAAGACGGAGGAGAAAAATATAGTGAAAACAAAAGATTAAGGAAGTGATAGAGGAGATGAGAGAAAGCGAGAGAAACAGCAGAAAATAGAGAGAGAGACATGAGAGAAAGAAACAGAGGAGAGAGAAAGAGAGAGAGAGAGAGAAAAAATTCCTAAGAGTAAATAGCTTGCTGAATGGGCCGGAAACAGGAGAATAAACAAGAGTCTAAAATAAAGTCAATAAAAATTGATATATTGGCGAGTAAAAGGCAAAGAGCAATTGTGCAGCTAAAATTGTTTGTTTCAAAGAAACCTGTACCCGCTGCCAATCTCTCACTCCCCTCTTCTCTGTAAATAACTCGAAAGGGGCTGAATCATTGTATGATAACATTCCCAACCAACTACTATATAACTTCGAATATTGTGATTAGAACCAATTCTCTTTTTCCGCTTTGAATTTCCCTTTGTGAGCAAATCTCTTTGTTCTGTTTCTTTTAGTATTAGGAAGTGCTATTTTGTAACAGCTAAGGGTAAACATATTTTTCGGCCAACCCACAGAGTTTGGAAAATGCAGGGATGGTTTTCTTTAAGAGTTGTTCAACTGAGAAATCATGATTATCGGGCAAATAAATTTTTTTCACTCAAACATTAAAAAAAAACACCGCTGATTCGCTTTTGTGCCGTGTTTTCTTACTCTCTCTTTCTGCTCCAACTTCAGAAATGTTCCAGAAATCAAAGGATCTTAACGAAATGGCCGATACTTCTAAGTTTCCTGGACGTTATGTTCTCGAAAGTTCTGACAATTTTGAAGAATATATGAAGGTTTTTAAAAAAAAACTCATTTTTGAAAACTCCATAGCGTGGTTTACTGTTCTAGAGAAATAATTTTAACAGTATGTAACTTTCAGGAGGAAGAGAAATTTTAAAATTTAAGAAGTGAACTAAAGGAATATGGGACATCTAACCACAAAAGCAAGTCTTCTGCTTCCTTTCTAAAATTCCGAAACATTTTTTGTTGGCTGTGCGTAAAGCGTGTCCAAGATAGTTTAGTTTCATTCAAACCGATTCTAGAGAGAGAGATTAAACAATAAATAAAGTTTTTTTCTTCCATATTGGCTTTTACCTGTTTTTGCATAGTTACCTTAAAAGTCTTAAGCACAAAAGCAATGAAATAAATGAAGGGCTTGAACTCTTAAGCACAAAAGCATTTCGTTTGCTTGGTTTGAGAAAAGGGAATCTGACTTATGAACTTTTTAAGGAAGCTGGAGTAGGTCTGATAACAAGAAAAGCCGCCGCGAACATCAAAGTTACTATTGAAATCAAAATTGATGTGAGTTTTACCGTTCGGAAGGATAGTAAGGATAGTTTTAAAACCCTTTGTCAAAAAATAGTACACCAATCGGAAGATTTTTTGGTTGCTTGTTTCGAAGAAACAAAGGAAACATTTCAAAACGGATCTTATTTTGTTAAAACAAAAATTAATTATGTTTTTCACTAATTAAGTAAGAATTTTCGCTCTCTGTATGAAACTCTTTCGAGAACTCGGAGAATTTCCAGGTTCACTTATGTAGGACGTTACTATTATACTCGGTTTTTAGTACATATCACATATTTATATATTGTCACTACGATATATACATTTCGTTATAGGACTTTACTCGATGTCCAACACGTTCGGACTTATAAATATTGATCAAAAATATTATGAAACGCCTGAAAATTTATACACCAATTATTAAGCTCAATTAGAATTTTCTTAACTGCCTGAACCTAGGCCTAATAATGTTCCAAGTACTACGCATTGGATCATTTTTCAGTGATTATGTTCAAAAAATTATGAAATCGTATTCTTAGCATGCGAAAACCCTTGAATTATCTTTTCATTCCACTGATCAACAGATGCATTGATTAGAAGTACACTCAGAAATGTTTCTTTACAGGGTTCGAAATGGCAAATCAATCAATATTCTACATTCAAGAACTCCACAATGGAGTTCGAACTAGATAAGGTCGGTGAAATTTCATGACTTTTTTCTTTTTTTTTCAGAATATTGAAAGGTTTATTCTTGTATTACAAGGAAATAGAAAGCATTCGACTTTGTCCTTTACTCAATCAGAAATTTTATTATTCCTTTTTTTGAATTAGAGCGAGCGCGAGCTTTTAAGAAGTTCCACTACAAGTTTTGTGATTTTTTTTACTTGTGAAATTTTGCAGTCCGGCTGAAATCGGCGACTTCGGTTAGGAAAATGGATGATACACCGCTTTGTTTTTTAAGCGTTCAGAGAATTCAGATTGAAGAGCTGATTGTTTATTTCTTACATCTGCAGGAATTCGACGATGTCACACCGGATGGCCGTAAATTCCGCTCCATTATCACTGTGTCACCGGACGGAGAAATCGTCCACATGCAGAAACCCGTCAAAGTGAGTTCTAACGGTGAAAGGCTCTGCCTAACTTCAGGCGTAAAACTCGCAGTAGCCAACAAGTCTATTTTTGACAGATACTACGAACGAAACCGGGAAATTTTTTTTCATAACGGGATTCTTTGATGAAAAAGGGTGAGTTTGAATATAACACACTCTTCGAAAACACAAAACAGTCGTTTATTGTGACTCAAAGGGTTGATTAAGCGAAAACATACAATTCTTAACCTTTGTTAATAAGTCTCATCGCGTGATTCAGCCGACAGTTAGCGCAGCCGAGCTTTTAGAAATGCCACACAAAATAAATCGAAGCTAGTGAGTTTCTACTATTACCAATCATTGCTCACAGTGAGGTATAGACACGCAGATTGAAGACACTTAGAGAGCGGAAGAATTCTTTTCCTTCTGCTTGCAAAAAGTGTAGTTCAAAACTGAACTAATAGCCCATCAAAACAATCAGAGCAAATTTGCATTGTGAACCAAGCGTGTCTAAAAAAGAGATCTTAGGTTTTTTAATATTTGCAGGAAGGAGATAAAGAATCGATCATCACCCGTTCTTTCGCTGATGACATCATGACAGTGGTCATGCAATGCGGAGATGTCACATGCAAAAGAACATACAAACGAACAGACAATTGAACATGAATTCAATGAGCGTGGTAGCTTTTACGTACTTTTTTCATAGTACAGACATTTCAGACATTTTGTCTCACATTATATTATTGTTTTCATGAATCATGTAACTTTTCATATCCTATAATAAAATTACACTTTTTTGTGTCGCAAGTTCCTCTCAAAAAGTTTCCGTATTATGATTCTTAGCTATTCGATTGTTTTTTCTTAACATCAATTCTTTTGATGCTGTTTTTTCCTTGATTTCGTTTTTAACGCGTGTAAATGAATAACTTTAAGTTCAAGGCTTTTATAAAAACGAAAAAGAAGATCTATTTAAAATTTCTTGTATGAAATTGATGTTTTGTTTGAAAAAACTAATAAAGTTTTTTTGGAATCTTTGCCATTTCAGAATCTTCTGCACTGTTTTAATGCACTGGATTCAGAATCACCTTTACGATCACAGCTTACAAGCTTTTGTATCTGGATATTGATTGTTAGGTGGCTTCAAGAGCATATCGCTGAAAAATAAAAACTTTTTGATGAAAAAATTTTCATTAGAAATGTCTTGAATGTTCGCTTTCTCCGACATAAAAAGACAGAGAAGCTATTCCTCATAGAAAAAGGATGAGAAATGAATAATTACAGAAGACAATGAATTAGAATTATTGATCAATTAATAATCAAGTTATTAAGTCGAAAAACTACTAGAAAATTACTAGAAAATTTGATTATAAAGAAAGTCGTTCTCAAAAAATGAATAACTCTTCCCGCTGTGTTGCTTTTTTCTAGCGTCAGCTCGTTAGGGAGCACGATGTGTTGGGAATATAGCCCTTTACCGTTTAAATCGAGTTTTTCGGCTCTCACAATTCATTTTACGACGTTCTTCGATTCATTTGGGTTCTTACTGAGTATATTGCCACTCTTCAGATCTGGTTTGAATTTTAAAACGGTGACCTTAATCTTTTAAAACTTGGTAAGATAAAAGGAGCGAATTCAAAACTAGCTCGTGCAGTTTTATTGCTCCACGCGTTCATTGAAAAGATATATATCTTTCCGCCTTTAGAACTTTCAGAAATTCTCCGCGGTTTTTCGTAAAATGAAGAACATCGTAAAATGAAAATTACAGCAAGGCCATTCAAAGCTGATTATATTACTTATAAGCAAATTCAAAAATTCATCGCGTTAGGCATGCGCTTTTCCATTGAGACAAATGCCGATTTCTTTTCTCAAAAGAGTGTGTTAATTCTACAAATTAAAAAGTTTTTATCCCTTTTCGAAGCTTTTCCATTACTCAAAAAAGTAAGAACTTTTTGCCTACAAAATTATCGGATAAGATTAGTAATGACAGACTAATCGTACGGACTAAACCATCAATTACAAGGTTATGGTCTCATATCTGACATTAATTACCCATTGGAAAAATTAAAACAACCTTATCATAATCTACCAATAAGTATCCCTGAGAAAGCTTCAAGTAGGCATAAAAATAGACGTAGAACAATATTGAGTTCACAAGTCAAGGAATTAGACATAATTCTTGATAACATACTCAAAATCAAGAATGGTAGACAACAGACAGAAATGTATATGTAAAATATTAGAAACTCAGAGTTAAAAAGAATGATAAACTCATTAAGTTTACACTTACTAATGTATTTTACCGTTTAGAAAACAAACAATAGGTATAATAACCAGTTAAATCTGTGATTATTTTTGGAAAGGACAAAAGGAAAACTTGAAAGAAGAAGTAGTTA